>WSTH01000212.1:0-32876 GCA_019616345.1 Ceratobasidium sp. 395 | reverse complement strand
ATTATAGGTAGGAGGATCAAAGATGTGACACATAACCTCCCCGTTTACTTTGATCTCTACCATGTTCAACAAAGTCAAGTCTTACTTCGTGAACGTTCAAGCCCCTCCGTCGGCAAACGACATCGTCCCAGTCTCGGTAAACTGGTTCCCAAATCGGTAGGTCCATTGCGTTCCCCTACACGACCAGCAGCTAATGCATTTTTTGCAGGCGGTGCAACTACGAGTGCTCGTTCTGCTTCCATACGTCCAAGAACACTTTCATACTACCTCTCGATCAAGGCAAAGATGCTCTGCGTGCACTTGCCGATGCCGGGATGAAAAAGCTCAACATTTCAGGCGGCGAGCCGCTCCTTAATGCGACGTATATCGGCGAAGTCTTCAAATTCTGCAAAACGGAGCTGAAACTCGAGTCTACGTCGGTCGTTACGAACGGGAGCAAGGTGACTGAGAAATGGCTGGACGAGTATGGAGCGTACTTGGACATTATCGCTATCTCGTGCGATACGTTCAGCATTGAGACGGACCTTGCTCATGGGCGCGCTGAGAAAGGAAAGCCGACGCATATTGCATCTGTATTTGACGTTGCGAGGTGGTGCAAAGAGCGGGGGATTCGAGTAAAGCTGAATTCAGTGATTACGAAGTAGGTACTCTCATTTCCTTTTTCGGCGTACGCAGTATTGAGTCACGATTAGGCATAATTACGAAGAAGATATGAATGAGTCTATTGCTCAGGTTGCTCCGTTCCGCTGGAAGGTTTGCTCTCACCCACTTTATTCCGCTCTACCTCCCTAAGTAATCTCACAGGTATTCCAAGTGCTTCTCCTCGAGGGCGAAAACAACGGCACAGAAAATGGCGCACTCCGTGATGCCCGCAACCTGCTCATTACCAAAGACCAGTTCCAATCCTTCCTTGATCGTCACAAGGAGCAGGCGTGTCTCGTCCCTGAAGATAACGATGCCATGCGTGACTCATACTTGCTATTGGACGAAGAAATGAGGTGTGTGGAATTTCTTTTTTTGCTCTATGTTATTGCTTACCTTGTGGTACCTAGG
The DNA here is from genome assembly GCA_019616345.1 of Ceratobasidium sp. 395. NCBI lineage: Eukaryota > Fungi > Basidiomycota > Agaricomycetes > Cantharellales > Ceratobasidiaceae > Ceratobasidium > Ceratobasidium sp. 395. Next base: position 31,823 of record WSTH01000212.1, on the reverse strand, counting down.
TTCCTGGACTGCTCGACTGGTGCCAAAACACCCAGCCGGTCGATTTTGGATGTTGGGGTGCAACAGGCACTCAAGGATGCCGGTTTTGACAACAATGTTTGTCTCCTTCCTCTGCGTTCTGCTTCTACGGCTAATTATTGAGTACAGATGTTCATTCAGCGAGGTGGGATATTCGACTGGAGGGGTGAAAAGACTACACAGCCTTCGTTGGACTGGTAAATGGTCGAATTGAACAGTACCAAGCTATGCGTGAGCGCGTGAGCTTCCCGTGATATAATCGTGTCCTTCGAGTAACAGAACAGACGTTTCTAGTGATTGTGGCATGACGTTGAGAGTTTCTGGTCTGTTTTATTTGAGTTTGTTTGGCCCATAACACTGATAGGCCTCGATCAAATGAACGTTGATATCTTCCAAATTCGAACTAGTTTGGCTGGATCAATCAATCAGAAAGGGCCTGTATCGGGCTGGACGCCTTGGCCGCTCTTGAAGCTTGTTTAACCTGTCCCACTGCAGGCGGCACAGGATGGGTGCTGAATCGGGTCTCGGGTCCTTCTGGTGCCTATAGTGGTGCGGCGAGGGGACGCAGCCTGCGGAGGATGCCCCGCCGGTACTCAGCCGCAAATGCCGAAGGGCCACCACGTGACCCCGTAAGACGTAAGGTAGGCGACATGCGGATTTGGCTATGCCGGCCTGCACGTGACTGATCTCGACATCCTGGACCGGCGAGACGACCACGGGCCAGCCAAACCGCATAAAATTGAGGAAAAAGCGGGAGACGTGACTTGAGCATAATTAAAAAGGTCTCATGTAGCGTTTTTTTAAATAAACATACGGTATACCTGTAATTCAGAACCGTAGGCAAGTGCCACGAGTTCCTTTAGTCAGCGGCGGCTGAGTATTATTCACCAAGGGGCTCCGGGGTCCCTTAGCCGCACTCTTTCTCACAACCACGACCATGCCGTTCACCACGAAACGAAAAGCCCAACAGATGCAAGCTTTGGTTCGTGCACATCAAGTGGTAAGTCTGCAATTTACCTGTTATCTCGATGATAGGCTTACAATTTATGACAGAAGCGGCCAAGGCTCAACGAGAAGGAGGCGTACGAGAAGGAGTTGGCGCGAGCAAAGCTACGAGGGGAGAGGGTGATCGAGAGGGCAGTCGATGCGGCAACGTGTACTGTAGCTCACCCATCTGCACCACAATCAAATCACGTTCCCATCGCTCCTTCATCCGATCAGGATATGTCCCCAACCCGAGTCCCCAGCTAACGCCCCCACTTATCATTTTTAACCCGTTCGGTGCACATCTTGCGAGTCTGCAGGGAGACGAATCGCTTCACGTTGGTGCAGAGCATGCTCTTGAAGCAACTACTGGGTTGTCCGCGCAGCTTCACAGCGTGTCACCCCCCGAGTCCGTGGTGTGTAAGCAAGAGCCCGAGGACTGCAACGTTAAGATAGAGCCGGACATTTCTCTCACAGCTCCGCCTATGATTAACACGCACACCAAGAAGGTTCCGCCATCGCGTGTGGATGCGGAAGAGGCTCTCCAGAAAATCAATAAATTGCTTCGACCACCACGAATGAAGGGACACAGTTATAAGACATGCAAGCTGCCCTGGGTAACACGCACCCGATACGAGGCAATGGCGGCGTGTCTTCGGTACTTCTTACGCCAGAATACATCATTCGTTGCTGCGTCACAGCAGGCTGCAATCGGCGCCGGTCGCAGCATCTGGAATGCGCGTCAAATCCGGGCTCGAATACGTAGATTCATTGCAACAGGGGACTCACTGGATCGTAAACATGCACTCCCGAGTCGCTCATTGCTCAAAAGCGAAGATGTTTCCGGCGAAATCAAGCTGTTCCTACAGATGAAGGGGAAACATTTTGTCGCCGATGACATCGTAAAGCTCCTAAATGACCCTGAGCTTAAAGAGCGGTTAGCCATAACAAAATCCATAACTGTTCGTACCGCACAGCGATGGCTTTATGACATGGAATATCGATGGAGAAACGAGCGACCAGGCCAATACTTTGACGGGCATGAGCGAGGAGATGTTGTGCAGTTCCGGCAGGATATCTACGCACCTAAAATGAAAGCGCTCGAGCCTCGAATAATGTCTTGGGATCCAGATACTGGTGCTGAATGGCCACCAAACCTAGGAGAGGGCCAGCGTCGCATAATTATCTGGTTCCATGACACATCTACGTTCTACGCACATGATCGAACAAAACTCGGTTGGCATCACAAAGATGCTTGCTCCGGCCTAGCCAAGAAAGGTCAGGGTGTCTCAGCAATGGTCTCGGACTGGGTATCAGGGGAGCATGGGTTCTTAAAGAGCCGAGACGGGTGAGTACAGAGCGTGCGCGCTAGGATGACACAAATACTGACACATTGCCACAGACAAACCGACGCACGCAAGATTTTGTTTGCGGGTAAAAACCGTGAAGGCTATATGACCAACCATGATATATGCGAGCAGTTTAAACGCGCCGTAAGACTGGTCCAACAGGAGTATCCTGACCAGGACCATATATTCATCTACGACAATGCCCGCATACATACCAAGCGCTCTGTTGCAGCACCAACTGCGCGGGGAATGTCGAAGGGTGAATCGAGCTTTCGCCTAACGGTGGTTGATGCGAATGGAAAAAAGGTCAAAATGTGTATGGAAAATCCTAAGTTTCCCGACGGGTCTGAGCAGCAACTGTATCTGCCGAACGGAAAATTCAAAGGCATGGTTGCGTTGCTTCGTGAACGAGGATATGATGCATCTGGGCTTAGAGCCGAGTGTCCAGGATTCAAGTGCATTGACCCTACGGTTAGCTGTTGCTGCCGTCGCATGATGTTCAATATCATCGATGTTGACAGCGGCCCAAAGGCCATCTTACAAATACTGGCCGAGCAACTTGGTGTGGAAGTTTTGTTCTTACCCAAGTTTCACTGCGAGCTTAACCCCATTGAACAGTGTTGGGGTTACGCCAAGTGGCTCTACCGCAAGGCACCACCATCAAGCCTTACCGTAGATGTTGAAAAGAACATGATTGATGCACTTAGCCGAGTCCCAATCAAGTCGATTCGAAGGTAAGCTTTTATTTGATTCAATAACGCGAAAGAATAACTCTAACAGTCTTGCTAAATTTGCTCAGATACGTTGCACGATCTCGTCGGTTTGTTGACGCATATGCTCAAGGACTTGATGGTCCAAATGCGGCAGCTATTGAATGGGCACGAAGGAAGCATCGAGGTCACAGAACCACCCCGGGGCATATAGAAGTGTAGATGTTATGTAGAATACGGTAGTTCACGTTAACTTATTTCATTTAAATCCATTCGTAGAGCAAGTCTGTAGCTGACTGGTACTGGCGGACCCCAAACACTACCAGAGCACAAGTAAATTACTGTCCGACTACATAATCTCATTTTTCACAAGATTCAGCGACATGAGTCCTTTTAAATTCTGCCTAAGTCACGTCTCCCGCTTTTTCCTCAATTTTATGCGGTTTGGCTGGCCCGTGGTCGTCTCGCCGGTCCAGGATGTCGAGATCAGTCACGTGCAGGCCGGCATAGCCAAATCCGCATGTCGCCTACCTTACTACCAACCACATGAACGACACACATCATACGCGTGGTCGACATGTATTTATTCTCTTATTTTTGTTCCCACCTCCCTCCCTCTCTCGTTACTTCTCGTCTGCGTTGGCCATATACGCCTCCGGACTCGACAGACCTCGCGCTCGCACCTTCGGTCCAGTGCCACGCCCAGCCCTGCGATCCCCGCGGCCGCAGGCTGGGCGGGCCCGGCCCTCTGCTATTGCTCCCCACCTCACCGCGTACGCTGGTCCGCAGGTGCGAGCGCGATCTGTCTAGATAATAAATATATATATATATATAGACACGCAAAGCCCGACAACGGCACGAAAGCTGAGTACTAAATATACGCCCTGGTTTATAAGCACACGCATACATAAGCGGTCTTCACCACAAGAAAAAAAATTGGAATCAATCTAGAATGTTCGACTATGATGGTTAACGATAGGGATAGGATGGGGGTGGATCATGTGGATTATAATCTGTGAAGCCTCTTGATGTACTGAGGCCGCTTGTGGAAAAACTGTACTCCGACATGCCAGAAGTGCTAGTATGAGAGGGCACGGAATTCAGGTCCAATAGCTTGGATCTGACCCCGTGGGTTGGCGTGGTAGTTGCTAAACGTCAGAGCGTCAAATCATCCTGCCGTAACACGGTGCAGAGTGTAGATATACCTTTGCTTTGAGGTGTTATAATGAACGGCATACTCTCGTATAGTTCGCTTTCAGCTGTTGCCCCAGGAGCAGATCGCGCCGCAAGACCTTTCCACTGCACTCGGCGTTGGTATACGAGAAATGCACCATAAAGAAATGCGCCTAGTCCAATAACGCCGCCAATCGCCCCACCAATAATCACGCTCATCCGAATCGATCGAGATTCATTCTCATTGGTTTGATTTGTTGCACTGGGGGTCGATGCGCTGGGGGTTGCGTTGCTTGAATTGAGGTTAAATAAGTTCATCTATGACTCCGGCCGATAGGATGCAACATACCTCGGTAAATACATAAAGAAATCTACCGTAGCATACTGGTTTGGCTGGCCGCCGTGAGCAACACTTACAACATGTTGACCCGCCAAAAGACCGGTTTTGTACCATATAAGTCGCTGTGATAACTGAGAACTGCTCTGAGCCTATATCATAGCGATTTTGGAAAGCTGGACCTACGTGTGGCTGATGGTATGTTCCGGTCACTTGCTCCGGCGCTGCACCATCTACGCTAACTTGTACAAACCCATGCGTGTAGTCAATGTCTGAAAAGTACCAGACCGCGGTCCCGGAAAACGTAAAGTTCGCCATCGCATTAGGAATGGTAGTTCGGTGTATTGTGTTTCGGAAAAAGCAGGCATTCCGGGGACTGATCGCCATAGTCGATGATTGCTGATTTTAGAGGTGTTTAGTTACGTGAGGTAGATATATGGGCGATTCATTTACTACTAGTTCCCATCCACCTGAGTAACTAATACTACTAACGGTATCATCCACTATCAGTGCTTCCTTTGGGACAACGGAGGCTCCTCTGTAACCCATATAAACTTCAGCTTGCATAGACCAATCGACCAACACATAACTTACGGTCCAGCCAAGGACGGGGCAGTTGTATCATTTGACGACGCTACCCTACAGTTGTGCACTCAGTATTTTTCGTCGAAATAAGATCAAGTGTACAGTATACCGAAAATAATCCATCGTAATTTGGCTGTTTCCGTATCTGCTCACAATAACTTGATGATCGCCCGGACCTAGTCCTGTCCTGCTCCAGAGTAGTCGTTGATATTCCAGCGTGCTTGATGAGGCGTTGACAGTATCGTAACTAGCTTCCCCATCGACATTGACCACTAGAGCTCCATATCCGGGGCCTTTGTCACCATAATAGTAAATTGCATCTCCTATTTATGAGCCAAGCCACGTGCTTGCATATTGTAACATTGATGCTGGGCGATAAACACCATACCTTGGAAGAAGTACATCACTCGAGTGTCGCTAGCATTCGTCACATGTATGGTTTGATTGAACCTTTGGGCGAGACTGGTTGGCGGAGTGGAAGACCAACTTGACTCCGAAGGAAAATATTGTATGCCGCCAGGATTTGTAGGGCTGAAGGAGAAACTGTCGTCTACTGTTAGGTTTACAGTTTGACTAGCGACTTGACTCAATAGAAGCAAGAACCAAACTAGACATGACCGAAGTTGCATTTTTGGATGGTTCCGCAGGGCTTGCGTGCGTAGACTCGGGTTGAGGGTATAACATATAGGTTCGTTGGTTACGGTTGCGCCATCAAGGAGGTTAGCGCTTGCACAGCAGTGCCGCACGTGAAGACCGCTCTCGAGCTCGTGACCGAGGCGGGCAGTGACGGTGGCTTCCGGATTAATCGATCTTATTCGGCTCGAGTCCTTGACCAACCAACCTTCAAGGTTAGACACAACGAGGGCAAGGGAGGATGCCTGAGAGGCTAGACTCTTATTCGAGTAGATGAGTTTAACTTACGAGATAATCGTAAAACTCGATAAGTGGCAAACTTGGTATGGGATTTAGGGATTTAATATGTTCCTATCACTAAGTTCGAAGGCTGGATAGGCATCCATCTCTACGCCCCATCTCCGTAAACTCCATCACCAACGTTGATCTGACCCGAAAAGTCGGTAAGTACGAGGGCCCTCGGATATACCCGGGCCAAACTGCCAAACGAGGCCAGATTCGATCGTAAAAATCGCCACAACAGCCGACTCGTACTGTAAATACACTAGCGCAGATAACGTCTTCACGATATAGGCATCAACGTCTGGAACGTCCGGATTTACTACACGCGGGGTCCTGCGGTTGTCCAGATGGCTGCCAAACAAGATCTGTGCCCAGTCTCTCCAATCCAGTTAAAGCGCCAAGGAACCCCTGCAACCAGCCACCCAACCTCCCGATTGCTCAACGATGTCGCGCCCAAGTTCTATAGCGAAGCACTCAGACGCCGATGCGGAGGACGTTTTGTCTGTTGATCAAGATCAGCAACAATTGGTACAGTCGCTTTATTTACCCTCACCAAAGCTCCTTGCGACGTATCCCCTGCCGTTTTACATGACAAGTTCAAGTTGGACTTATGAGGTAGTCATGTACCGATTCGATCGATCGAGGCGTTCCAACGTCGCGAGTGCCCAGTCTCTGCTCCTTACCTTGGATCCACATGTCTATCATATTCCTTCGACGATGTGTGCAGGACGTACGAAGATATACTAACTTACTGATTTAATCCTAATAGCAAAGCCTTGGTTATACTCCAGTGAGTGTTGGCCGGCCCCGTTGATTTGACACTGATCAACTGACCCGCTGGCCGTCACAGACGTTGAAGCGGACGTTAGGCATCATTGAAAGTTTTGCCTCAGGTATTTGTGCCAATAATTTCATGTGTACTGTTCGGTAAGTTGGCTCACTTGCACACCTAGTTCCATAACGCGGCCGCCCTTAATATTTATTTATGCTAACAGAACCTGCTAATTTAGGGCCGTGTTTTTCCTCGGGATGCTTGCTGGTGGACCAGTTGCCATGTGGCCGTCGTTCTTGATTGTCTCGGCGTTTATGTGCACGACTGCAGTGGTGCTTAGAGAGACGTGCTCCGCATTACCGATCAGCGGTAGTATCTATGTATGGGCGGCGCATGCAGCCGGTCCACGCTATAGTCGTTTTGTTGGGTAAGTCATTAATTTGAACGAGGAAGAGTGTAATTCTGAAGGAGGTGACCCGAGGTTAGATGTATTGTCGCTTGGTGGGTTACAACCAACTGGATATCCTCTACCGCTGCCACTAGCCAGGTATGAAACACCCTGAATATCATCGAGTGTTACGTAACAGACTGCATTTCTGTTGACATATAACACTGGCATTTAGGGCAACGCAAACTACCTACTTTCACTCATCGCGGCGTATGAGCTAGATTTCCCCGGTGGTATCTCGGATGATAATATAAAGTGGAGAGCAACCGTATGGATCACCTCCGAAATACTGTTGCTGCTTGCCGTTTCACTCAACTATTTACCAAGTGCGTATATGCGTCAATAACCTACCTTCAACTCCGGATAACTAATCGGGTGCATACAGCTCGACTGTTTTCAAGACTGCTCCGCCTATCGATTGTCTTGATGATTCTCGACTTCCTGCTCTGTGCTATTTGGCTCCCAGTTGGTGTCAACAAAACGTACGGCTTTCGTAGCCCGAGCGAGGCCTTGCTCACCCAAAGTATAAATCATATATCCTATACTCGAGTAAGCTCTTCTGAATATGATCCCTAGATAATGGAACAGGCGCACCTCCAGTTTGGAACATTATTTTATCCATACTCTTCGCGGCCGGTTCCCAAGGAGGGTTTGATGCCGCCGGGCACGTTGCTGAAGAAACGAAGAATGCAAGGTAATGGTTCTCAACTCGATTCTGAAGCTTGTTGATGCTGATTCCGAATACACAACTCAGTATCGTTGCCGCTCAGAGCATATTTACCAGTGCACTTGCCGCTGGGATTGGGGGATTCGCCACGACCATACTATTCCTTTTTTGTTCACCTGATATCAAAACACTATTCTCACTCCACGCTCCACAGCCATTCGTCCTAATCTACACAATGGCACTCGGTCGGGGTGGTGGTACACTTATGACCATACTGGCTGTCATCTCAACACTTTGTGTAAGTTAGGCTTGTTGATTATGGTTGTCTAGTCGCAGATCTTCTAACGGCCGGATACGAACGTTTGACTTCTTAGACTCACAGCGTAATCGTACTCGCAGCATCACGGCTCGTTTTTGCAATTGCTCGTGACGGAGCGCTCCCCCTCTCGTCCTGGGTGTCCAAGGTTTCTGCTAGTGGGCACCCGCACAACGCTGTTACAGTCGTATATATCGTCAGCGCCATTTTGCTATGCTCGATTCTACCCAGTACGGTCGCATTTGTCTCCCTCATTAGTGGTGGATACCTGCCGCTTCTGGCCTCTTACGGGACCATCGCCTTGCTTCGCCTAACAAGGACTCCTCATGAGTTCAAGAGCTCAAGATATTCACTAGGAGTATTTTCAAAGCCTCTATACATTGTGACAATACTTGGCAATGGTATAATGTTTGCGGTGAGCACTAAATCTGGTGTGTTTTGCTAGAGTTTTACGCTGATGTAATGTAGGTGTTTACATCGCCAAACGTGTTCCCAGTCACAGCAAAATCTCTCAATTTTGTGAGTCTTAAACATTTGTACGGAGTAGTTTGTTCTCAGCCTGTCATAGGGGCCGGTCGTATTTGGGATTGTAACTATTTTTGGTCTCATCAGTTGGTGGCTTATCCCCGAAGACAAATGGATGAAAAGGGAGCAGATACAGCATACATTTGAAGAAATGTCTTAAGGGCATTCCAATTACGAGGTTTTACTGTACAACTAGCACTGTGATCAGGGAAATATCAGTATAATTAACCCACGGAGCTGCAACACGGCGAGCGAGTAAGATCGAGAACAGTTATGGCTGCGTTTCCTAATGGACGAAAAACTATTCGAAATGCTGTGTTTCCCTTCGCCATTGGCGCCTTTATTCGCATGTAGTGTACAGTAATTTGATAACAGATGAGCACAATATATGCGCTCTTTTCTTGAAGCACTATGTAAATCACGGTCACTAGGTATCGCTATCCGACTCGAACAGAGTCCCCGCACGCATCGAAATACCAAGTTAAGCCCCTTCAAAACATGGCTCAACCAGTGGAGAGAATGCGAGGGCGCCCCACATAATCGCAGCACCAATGACAGCATCGCCAAGGCGAGAGAGTTCAAATCGAGGGAGTTTTGTGGGGCGTTGAGTAGACGTAGGAGTGACAGTTGGAGTGGTCGTCTGCGTGGATGTAGATACGGTTCTCTTGGTAAGAGGATACTCCGGTGACGGGCCACGCATGGAGGCACCAGCTGTTGGTCGATCACCGCTTTCCTCTTCATTTTGGGTTCGTTGCAATGGCTGGGGGTCCGGACCTCTGCTCTGCTCTGGTTGCTCGTCGTATGTGCCTTCGATATCCTCGTGCTTGCGTTTCTTGCCCTGTTGACGTTTTCATGTTAAAAGCTCATGAGTCACCTATCTGAATATATGCTATACTTACCGCTAATGGCGACCCGGTTGCCAACCGATTTAGCATACATCCACCCTTGCTGCCATATGTTTCTTGCGCGCCCTCGTAAGCAGGGTCAGAGCCGATATATTCGAATTCACTATCGACAGAGTTGACTCGGTCGTCCCAACTAGACCGACGATATGTCGGTTCGGATGCGGGCCCCGAACCAGAAGCATCACACTGGCTCTCGGACCTGGGATTGGGGTTGGATTGCCCTATCTGTTCACGATCCAAACTTGACAAAGTGTAAGTGCATTGGTGTTATACTACATCACTTATGTACGGACCTGCAGGGTTCAGAGTAGGATCGTGTGTCTTCGCTTTCTGTCGTTGGCTCTCCAACAAATATAAATGTCACTTTAGCAATAAGAGGCTCGTGCAACTTATGTTTAAGTCAAGTCAGTATAAGTTCTATTTCGGTTTTAGTTTTGTACTAACCCGGTTTCCCGCTTCCCCGTATTGGCCGAACCAAATAATCGAACCGTCTGCGAGCAAATGAGCCGCATAAGGCTCCAAACGACGCGCGCCATCCTGGAAGTAGGTTCCGTTGTGTGAACTGAGATCCACTACCCTTAGCTGTAGACCTTGGCTATTAGCATCATCGTGATCAATTGAAGAGATAGACTGAAGCAGAGGGCGTTGGACCGTGATAAATCATGGTAAATCATGCATACCTTTCCATTCCTCCAGATGATACGAGCATGTCGTTTGGAGACCGACAGAGGTATGAGATTCTCTCTGCTAGGGGCAGCTAGTACACCGCATTCATCGGCAGCATCGCGCCCGACGAGTAGTACCTCGGGCTTGTTCCTGTGGAATGTGTAGCAGGGGGCGGGGTTTCCAGCATTCGTGAACGTAATCTTGACGCTTGAAACTGATACCATTTAGCTCAGCTTGCTATCTCAAAGACACACTCGCTTGGGATTGGGTTAGGCGCGTACCTCGTTGGTGGCGAGTTGTGGCTACGCTACCACGAGGACGAATCTCGTCATGACTTTGAGTAGACGCGGGGATTGCATGCGCGCCAAGAACTTTGGAGCTCGAGCTCATTATTTCCGTATTTCTCCAAAATGTGCCAAGAACGGGTGTGGTCGGGTGGACGAGTCTGGCTTGGGTGATTCTGGAGTGTTATGAGCCTACACGCGCAAACAAGGGCAAATAGCCCCTATTTGATTGACATTGATTTCCTTGCTATCTCTCGGAAATAAGTCAATAAGTCGGTAATGATCTAGTTGTAAACATTAATTCATTGTGTACGCCGAGCAGCAGCGAGTATTTCGTAACAGAGCATAAAGATGCGGCTTTTGGATGATGTACAAGGAGACATAAGCGTTTTTAACGCCATAACCCCCAAGAAAAGCGGGACGGAAAGGAATCTACGATGACGGCTAAACCTATCACAAAAAAATTAGAAATACATAACACAATGACCCCGACGAACCCGGAATTGTAAAGAAGAACAAAAAAGAGCAAAGCTTAAAAGATTACTATAGCTAGATACGTGACCTAGGACCACCACGGAACTCGTTCTCGCCGGGTCCAAACTTGCGACCGAGCTGCTTCTTCAAAGCGCTAAGGTCGACCGTCTTGTTCAAGACCTTGGTGGCCGTAGGTGGAGTAACCGGAGACCAACCGACTGGTCCTGGGCCATCGACGCTGTCACCACGGGGAGGCCGCGGTGGAGCGGGGAGCGCCTTGTCCGTGTTGACGCGGCTTAGGAGAGGGGGCATCGCTTTTGGTGTCGTTTTAACTGGGGTTTCGGCGACTGGGGTTTCGTTGGTCATTTCAGTCACTGGGCGATCCTCGAGTTCGAGCCGGTGCAACTCCGTGGCCAAATCGGGATTCATGCATCTCCCACCCTGTGTTTGTACTACAGCCAAGCGTCAATATGAGAAGTAGAGGTCAAGTAATACACGTACCATGTCGCTCAAGCGAATATAATCCGGCAAAATGTCGCCCACATACATCGCACGGCGCAATATTTCGCTCAAAATGTAAAACGGCAATTGCCGAGCGTCCAATTGGACTCTCGGGTGTCGAGCCTCTCGCAGTTCTGTCGGTCAAATTAGAGGGGTGCATGTCAAAGATCTACAGGGTCACCTACTTGGTTGCCCTGATCTCTGCGTCCATCTGCGCCACACTCGACGTTGAAGCAACCGACTTGTTCTCGTACTCAAAACGGTCTTCTAACCATTTTGGACTGCGCACGCTGAGAGTTGTCAACAAAACAAATATCATGAACACACGGAAGGAAACCTACCCAGGCATATTCATAGGCGGTTGAGGCGTTAACCTTCTTTGGTCGATTGATAGTTGATATTCAGAAACAGATGCCGCTGTAGTCTTCGTAAAGTTCGAGTCGGCTCGTGGAAGTCGGCTAACCGCTGTTCTCGGACTATACATCTCGAGTTAGTGACTTGAATAGAAGTAGGAAAACACACTCACACTCGCGCCTGAATAGCCATATCTGGCGGCGGAGAGCGCTCGGGTCCTGGCGAAGGTGACGGAGTCGGAAGTCCAGTTCCAGATGACGCTTGGTGGGGCGGAGACAGCATTAGCAGGCTCGGGACGCGTACGCTCTCGAGCTGTGATTGGACGTGGCTCCTGCTTTTAAGCGATGACCGGTTCACGACGATCAGTTTCAATGATCCCTTCGCGTCGCCGTGGTCAATACACGTCTTCAAAAGTAACTCCGAGTTGAGCGCGTCGCCAACAATATGCTCTCCAATCTCCGTCCGGAAAATCATAAAACGGGAACGTTCACGATCAGGGATTTTAACCTACACCAATTAAGCATTGATTAATTAGTAAACCTGATTAACGAAGTCGACTTACCGCGGTCATAATCATTTCCCGAATCGCCAACCCACTGTTCGCGTTGCTGACGTCGACAACCACATACTTCTCCCCATCTGTAGTGACCACAATCAATAGCTTCCTTCCAAGTGGCCCAGGCGTCTCTATAGGAGCCCGCACAGCAACCTTTACAAACTCGTCCTCTGGATCTGTCGCAGGGGTAGCGGCGGGAGGTGGAGTCTGGGGAGCAAATACTAGATGACCAGCTGGATCCTGGACTTTTTGCAGTTCACGGAGAGTCGCGACAACGCTTGGGGCCGTCATACGAGCGGCAGGGGGGAAGGTCCAGCATCGCTGAGCAAGAGACCAGAGCGCGTCGCTTAGTTCCGCCGGACGGGGAGGTCGGATCCCGCGCACGAGACGAGCATACACGGCTTCTTCCCGTCGAACGGTGTAAAAAGGTACGGCACGGGTAGCGAGTTCTATGATGACTAGACCGAATGCGTGGATATCGCCCGTGATATTGATAGGAGGGTGGGCAAGGCGGGTTGTACGGGATTGCGCAACGGTGGTGGGATCGAGCGTCTCGGGAGGAGTCCAACGGTTGAGAATACAATGACCGGTTATCTCCGCATAGAAATTGGCGAGGCCTATCGTTTTGTACGAAGAATTAGTTCGAGGTTGCTTTGAGCTTCGGGATGCACATACCGTAATCCGACAATAACGCTTCTCCTTGATCATCGAGCAGAATATTCGCCTAAGTTAAATTTAGAATCAAATTCAACTTAATTATAGCCGATCTACGTACCCCTCGTAGATCAGCGTGCGGGATCCCTTGGTCATGCAAATATCCAAGACCAAGCGCAGTACCCACCAACTAAATGAACTCAACGTCAGGACTGATTTTCAAGCTACCTAGAACTAGACTCACGATTCGAATCGGACTAGCATCCGGATTATCAAGCATATACTGGTGTGCATTACCGCGGGGCATCCAAGGAGTGACCATACAAGATGTCATATGCTTGTGCGCCGCAACACCAAGGATCCGAAGAATATTTTGATGACGGAAATGCGCCCACATTTTGACTTCCTTATCGAGTCTCTATTGGGATCATCAGCATATATCCCATTTGTTCCGGCATCGTCGATGTTGCCTACCGGTGACAAAAAAAAACCCCTGAAAATAAATCAACTTACTCGTTTGGCGCCAGTACTCCCAGCCGTGCATCGCACTGCTTTCACTCCAACATCGTATCCCTTGAGTTTCGCGCGGTATACGTCTGCGTATGGGGTGTATGCGACGGGTTGGGGACTGAATTGGGTGACTTCGCCTGTTGAACCGAGTTAGCACAAATCTGGACTACCAAAACGGGAGGGGGGCGTACTTGGCTGGAAAGTGTGGACCGGGGGGATGATACCAGAACGCAGATGGGCTTTGAGTAGCGCATTGTCGAGTTCCTTGTGTATCTTGGACGTCAAAGGATGTCGGTACATTTCCTAAACCAAAAATGAATTCAGAAAATGAATTTAAGCTCTTCAAATTTTAGAGATTGTCTCGACCGGATCCATCAAAGTCGCGTGGGACCGTCGACTCGACTGAGCTGGGCCGGACTTACCTGTTGAACAGCTCCTAGGAACATCATCACTTCATGCCTAGGCTTAGTCCCGAACGCCTCCCAGTAATCTTCACCGCGAGCGATAGCGTTGATAGCCGCCCGGGCATCATGCTCATTTCCCAAACGCGCAATCCGCTCCAGCTCCGCCTTGTCCTTTTCCATCTTTTTCAATCGCTCAATTTCCGCTCTGTCCGGCTTTCTCCTGTCGGGGTCGGACTCGGTTGAAGGTTTTCTGGGGCGATCCAAGTCATGATTGGATGGCATCATGGTAGGGGGTCGTCGCACGCTCCCTTGTGGTGTGGTCTGTCGGACCCCGTTGCCTAGCGGGGTTGTAACTCGTGGTCCGGGGGTTCCGAAGGGGGTGGTAAATTTTGGACCAGGTGTTCCTGTAGCACTAGGTGGGGTGGGTATGCGACCCTCCAAGGGAGGGAGAGTTCGAGCCGTAGGTGGAGTTTGTGTAGGTCTGACAGGCGATGATTGGGCGCGACGGTCGTTGCTCGCCGCGCGCTCTAGTCCCGGGTTCACCTTTTCGGTAGGGACAGGCGGCTTGCTATCCGTATATCCATATCCGTAGCTAGGAGGGGGAATAGTGGGGTTCGGCACTATTTGGGGTGAAGGCATGGTAACATCGGCGGGAGGATGGGAGATGGGGAGTAAACTTAGGTCGTTAGATTCGCGCTGAGGCTGCACAATTGCCGCGCCAGCACCGAGACCCGCGGCATTCCCAAAGGATGATTCCACGCTCTCTCGTCGGTCACGATCCCTAGTGCGATCTTTCTCAGCAGTCATGGGGCCTATTGTACTCGCACGAGAACTATTATCAGAGTCACTCGGGCTCGGCGGAGGTTGGAAGAGAGCATGGGTTTCCGGAAGGAAGGTGTGGACATGGGCAATACCACGAGAGTAGGATTCGTTTAGAGCACGAAGGGCGCGAGATATCTTGTCTCGTTCGAACAAGGCGCGGAGTTTGGAGAGATGGGCCGTGTGTGTAAGGAGGTTGAAAAATCTACCAGAAGTCGTAAAATGGCGTAAGCGAGCAACACAGTCAATACCGAGTGCGAGCAAATCGATGTATAGTAGTGACGCACTCGAATATTGTATGTAGTTCCATTACTCCTCCCTCTTTGCAAAAATCGTAATCCTCCGCGACGTGCGGCTCATGATTTTTGACGAACCGAAGTTGGCTCTGGAAGTCTACATGTCGTTCGTAGAGGTCGCGGCACGCATCCTAAAATACCGTTTTGTAGCATTTATTCCAATATGAGTGTGAGTATAAATAGAGCAGAAGGAACAGAAAAAGAGGGGGGGAGGGTTATGCTGGTGGTTAGCATGACGATCCGGGGTCAAAATAACTGATGGTGGGTACCTTCTGAACAAACTGCCTTTCACATAGCCTCTGGATATCTCCCAAAAGTTTCTCGCTCTCCTGGAGATATTCATCACTGTGTTGCTCGTCTTCAATAATCTCAATCATCCCGAGCTAATCCTAGACTAGGAAGACCTGATATCAAATGAAACGAGAAAAGCTTCGAGAGTGTGTAGAAAAAGGACTGTGGGATACGTGGTAGAAGGAGTAACTGAGTAGGCGCCGCTGGGACCAAGAACGGAGGCAAAGTCGAGGGCGGGGGCAAATGAGGTCGTGGTCGGATTCAGAAGGTCAAATAATAACAATGACCCCCTGCCACGTGACTCGATCATGGGTCATGACACAATACCAGAGGAGGTCTAATTTAGCCACCTCCTGATGGTTGACCTTATTCGCAAGCCTCGTTGCAGGAGGCTACGGAGGATGACAGGCAACATGAAGATAAAATTCAAATATAGTAGTATATAAAATAGCTAATCTATGGGCCCCTGAAGTGTGTAGGCGTCAAGGACCCAGGGAGTGGCCAGTCGTTCGCTCAATTCACTGTGCTCCGTTAACTATAAAGACCCATCGTCTTAAAAACGTCTGTATCACTAAAACTCTGAAGAAAAATGAGCGACACACGCCGGGCGCGAGGGATATAATGAAACGCACCAACTTGTGCGAGCTATAAACCTAACGATACGTCGTCCCGTTTGAATATCATCTCGAGACGGGCTTAAAATCACTTACCTGATGGTATTGCTCCAGAGGCTCGCCGTGGGGCAACAAGGCGTACCGGTCAAAAAAGGCGACCATCCCAGCTCTGTTTGATCAATCAAATCACCGTTCCATCAAAGGGATGGCGTGTACGTACTGGATCTTATCAAGCCGCTCGCCTAGAGTTACTCCACTACGTGGGCTAACGTTGTAGAACTCCTGTACCAGAGGATATCTCGTCAATCCAGTGAAGCTACGAAAATCAATACGACTCACCCTTGTGTAAATCCCGCCCGTGCTCTGAAATTCATAAGCGGACTTACCTGGACTCGTGGACGCATAATGTAGCTACCACGATAAGCTTAAGCAAAACCGCATATGAAGCGTACAAATGAACATACTATGTGCTTGTTGTTCCACCGACCAGGTTCCGAACCCATTCCCGTTTCCAGCCAATACCATATCCCGTCCTTCTTCTTCGCCACATATGGCAGTTCTGTGATCTAAGCATGAGTATATCAAGCTCCACGTAATCACAGTTGGACTTTCCTAAGAAGTTTGGGCAATAACAGAACTACACCACAAATATTAGTAACGTTTAGTACTATAACTTTTAAGTCAAACTAACATCCGTTACAACCTAACACACAATATTCAGTTCATAGCGAAACAATCAAGAAAAAGAATAGTATAAACGTACCACTAGACGCATGGGTTCCACTTTACCCACTAGCCGCTTGCGCATCGTCTACATACCATGTGTTTTAGTAGTCGCGAATTATTTGCACTCGGTACCTACGGCAAGCGGTATATCAAGCGTTCCATAGAAGCAGTTGGGAGAAGAACACTCGGCCGGGCAATCTATTTGGGCATCGAGTCAACGGCTGGAACAAAGGAACAAACCCATGCACTGACAAGTACGCCCCTCCATATCACCATGCCCGTTCACTATAACATAGGTCAGCAGATGACATCTACAATATAGTCAAAAGGGACGCACTATAGAGGAAAGTTGGAGCTGTATGGCAACTCTCAAAAGCGTCCTCCTATACCTTCATCAGCCAAGCCCACACCAAGCCGGCGTAAACTTACGATGGCTTCTTGGTCTGTCATGCCCTCGACGTCAACATCAAAGGTTTCCGACGCACACATAAGCCACTCTTTCATCCTTTTGTGATCAAGATGGATTCTTGACATCTTGGGATCGCATTTCCCAGCCTCGCTTAAAGCCTGGCCACAGGACATCACAGGATTGTGACTACCAAACTAAACTAATATTAAGCCAATCAAACGCCGGGAGATAGTCGGGTAAACACGAACCAAGATAGTTTTAGGTGTGTACGGCAACGCACCATGCCGAAACCTATCCAACAGGCTACCCGCTATACTGGTGGCCAAACATAGGTCGGGATACTATCGAAAAATACAATTAGCAGGACCCAGCCGCGTGGATCGGGTAGCTCGAGACACGCGGCCGAGTCGTCTGTCTGATTGTTCACACTCACGAGTCGGCCTCGGCAGTCGGCTGAGTGACTAACAAGAGGGTCGGGATGAGGACGGAGGGCGAGATAGTTGGAAGCACCCACCAGGTATAAAATTGGGCATGGCGGGATAAGGTGCGCAGGAGGATGTGAACAATTCTACCTGACGAGCTTGTGGCTTTAAATATGCCCTATCTACATCCGAACCGCCCCCACCCGAGGCCAAGGGGTGAGGGTCGCGACTGGCTCCAGGAACGTTCGCGTGACGATTTAGCTTGTATCATGCGCGCCAGGCCCAAAAGCGGCCTGCGTGCCCCAGCCACAGCATTGCAAGACTGACACAGCACCAGGCGTGGATAGGCACATCTACTGCGTCACACTCTGGGACGTGACAAAAGCAGAGGTGAAAGGGCTAAAGCAATGTGTTGGAAATATTACTTCATGGAGGTTACGAAAGAACGACTAACGCTAGTGTATCAATTAGCCAATCCATCCAAGAGAGGAAACTGTTTGAACGCCAGCGGAGTTGCACTTCTAGTCCAATTTTCGGGGATGACGAAAATCCGGTTTACGGAGCGAGATAGCAACGCGCGTTGATGATGAGCGTACCCTCAAACGAGGCTTCAAAACGGCCGTAGATCGCCCCTAGTCCAGCGGAGACCGTCCACACAGACAAAACCCCAAGCCATTTCACAGTCCGGGCCACCTTGAGGACTAATGGGAATTCATCGCAACGGATTCTCAAGATCCAAGATATGAACCAGTTCTTCTAGTTAAGGTGTCATCCCGTCCAAGCATAACTAATGCTCTGTTGTATTGAATTAGAAGTATGTAGCCATGTAAGGTAAAATTTGACATACCGCAGTAATAACTTGTAACGAAGCTGGGAAACAACGTTTATATACGCCACAAACTTCAAACATAGACCATCGGCGGCGAGAGGGTAACAGACCTAAGGCTTTTCGACAAAACCCGCGACGATACCCGAGGTCCCTTCAAGAGCAGGATATGCCATTTCACAAGGGCTGAATTTCCGCTAGCGCCCGACCTAGATGATCAAATAGTCTGAATTGAAATGGTACAACACGCGGATTTCTGAATGTTACTTACATATATACTACGAGCAGCTTGGGAGAATGTCTCTACCACTATATATCCTGCTGGCAGTTTAAAGGTGAAGAATAGTTTAACATGATCATAAGCGATCATGATTATCGTAAGATGATGAATTTCAAAAATACGAACGTCGAACACACGTTAGATACGTTGAGTGGACCGAGATCTTGTCTCAAGAAATCAAGAGCATGCCCAAGACAGCCGCGCACAAGCTAGATCCAACCATGAAGACCAGATGTGTGTCCAATTTGCCAGTGGAGGCGGTGAGCCTTGAGCCTTGAGCCTTGAGGGTGAGCGAACCCAAGCAACAACCCAAACCCCAGTCTAATAACTACGAACTCTTTCGACAAGTTGGACTTCGTGGGGAAGGCTTAAGAGGGGACGAGTGTGAAGCGAGCTCGACGAAACCTGAACAGATAAAGTGGTTCAATCCTATAGGCCACCGGCAGAAAACGTGTAAACGGGTCAGCCAAACATTGCCAGCGTTATCACTCCATGGTCTATGCTCGAAGAACTCACCACTCTGGATTCCTCGAGGATATTTTCATACTCCTGCAGGGCCTTATCCCGTCTGGGCCGCCCGTCCCAGTATTCAAAGGACGAGAACGAGTCAGCCACGAACATGCAAGAGCGGCGGTTGTTAGCAAAGCTGCCCTGCCGGTAAGAGTGGTGTTATGCATGCCAAAAGCAAGTATATAGCCAGTAGGCGGGGGTAGACGGTCATACAGCGTTTGGTAACAGTGAGCTACAACCAGGGGGATTGTTGGTGTGAATAGGCAACCAGATTATGAAACAGAGTCACTCATGAGATCACGTTGCACTAACGCGCATCAGCCAACACGGCTACACACGGGATACATGGTATCAACTCACAAGAAGTTCCAGAGCAGGGCACACCGTGGTGGCATGAAGGGGGAAAATATCAATCGGGACTCCCATGCAAGAGTTCCGAATATCAGCCTGAACGTGATTTTATGCGAGGGCGGCATATATATAACTAGCTTGGTGCAATAAGTTGGTGGCTTGTACCAGAGATCTGAACTCTGCAGAGCGTTGGCAGTGGGTATTTAGCAGTGCTGATGGAGTCGAAATACAGGTGTTCACAAGTATCATGCCGAGAAAGCTGGCCGCGAGATCTATCTGCCCATTGGGAAACTGTGTTGATCTGGCGCCTTTATTTGGACAGCAACGATCTCCTCCCACCTGCCGCCTGTTTGGCAATTGCACCATGCCCTTGCCCCTCGTTATTATCGAAAAGCTAAGGTCGAACCAAAGTGCTCCCATTCTGAGTGCATATAGCCATAATCAACCGACAGAGAGAGCGGATATTGGCGGCAGACCCACTCCCTCCAGTAAAATGGTGCCGTGTCCCCAGTCCACACTCATGGCCTCATTACCCGAGTCGGCCAGACATTTTAGCGCAATATATGCACAACATATAAGCTTCAGCCACTAAGCCATAGAATTTCATCCAATTTCAGGTAGCTAGAGAGAGCTCCGGGAAGGTAGAGGGGATCAAGAACAAGTTTAGGGCATCCATGAGGTATGTATATAGGCAGACTCAAGAGAGCGCCGAAAGGTCAGCAAATGGAACCCCAAGGTGCAAAGGTGCAACCTAGGGGAAGGACCGGAAGGACATTCTGCCAATGCCGGATCACCTCGATCAGGAAGAACCGGGATTATCCTTGATTTTTATGATCGCCGATCACGTGATGATTTTTCGTGACAGTCACCAAGTAACACGACAGCGAATGAAGTTATAGCGCATTATACGACACCACCTAGTACAAGCCAAATTACGAGCGTCAGCAAAGATATGGGCATAGCTGGTTAAAAAGTATTTCAAGCGTGAGCTTAAATCACTAGCCAAACAAGAATGATAGAATACCTGGTACAATGGTTCCTCAGCATTCTACGCTCCCACCAACGGATGATCCTCAACCACGCCGCCAAACCTGCACTTACTGAACTCGCCTCGTCTAAACTATGTCTCTGGTAGGCTGTGATAGGCTACTTCTTCGTGAATAAATTCTGTAAGTAGTTCGTCCCGCATATTTAGGAGGCGACGAGGTGACATGTGTTATACGACTGTTTAGACTAATACCCCGTCCGAGTAATAGTATTAGAACTAGCAGAGCTCTGATTATTATGGAGTATCGGGGCGTCATCAGACACTTAGTCGCCGTTTGTAAGAAGCAATAGTGCTCACCAAATGCCTGGTCCCCACGATTAGTTTGTTCGCTCCTTCATTCCTCTATCCGCATGCCTTTACTCTTCCAACCACTTCTTTCCGCTTTCTGCTGTTGGGTTTCCTTCCCGCCCCGATCGGACTGAGCCTGGCCCTATGTGCCATATCCCACGTAGTCAAAGCAAACTGGCTGCCTTCATACGACAATAAATTCTCAACTAGCCACTCCCCCCCCCCCCCCCCGGAGGTCGTACCTGAAATTTGTACAGAAATTCGTAGTCTGAGCCTAGCACCTTAACCGATCTCGGTGCCTACCAAAGAGGGTACATATTGGCGGATTATACTTCATTTCCCACCTCTGACACGACGCTCCAAAGTAAGCGTGGGGATGCTCATAGCAGGCCAAAGCGAACCCAACTCCCAACTTCAAATTCATGTGTTGGTGCAAGTTCAAGCGCGATTCAACATCGTTTTGGCTTAATTTGTGATGACTCATGAGCCCCAATTACCACCAATTATTAAGCAAATACAAACTCGGTGGATAGCAGAAATCTGCTGTATTTCGGATGCGCATTTATCTAAAATACCAATCACCGGATCCTCAAAGTCCATGGTTCCCAGGCGCCTGAACGTCCCCAAGACAAAGATATCCGAGTTGTACCCCCATCCAATTCTCTAGTGGGTCTGGCAGATACCCATGATTTCGAACACATTCGTATCGTCAAAGCTCTAAGAAATGTCAGTAATAGCTTTGTGGATATTGTGGAACAACTTACTGGCTGAAATGAGCTGTAGACCTGAGGGAAAGTTGAAAGGTATAGATAGCTCATTAAAGGTATTGGCGAACTGCAACCTACCCTGTGATGTTGCTTCAAACGTGGCTTGCCGTCTATCTTAGTCCATTGCAGGAAGAATGTGTCCATGTGATCCCTATTTACCTGGGCGTCAAATTTCTTATCATGGACGCAGATGGACGAACATACTGTATCACATCGAGCCGCTTCCCTAGCGCCACGTTGTCGTGTGGTCCGACGTTTGAGAAACCCTATTTGTCCAGCCCAAAGGGATCAGTTAGCTGGACTATGTGTACAAACTACCGGCACTTACCCTCGTGTAGATCCCACCCACCCTTGTAAACTCTTGAGCATCTTCGCCTTGGCTAGTCGAAGCGAAGTGTAACTATCGCGACCACGGCTAAGTAGCTCGCAAACGTGGACTCAGCGTTGAAGCCTACCATCTTCGTCCCGGTCCAGCGATTGAGAGTATCATTAGATGAGCATTCCTTCGTCCTAGTCCATTTCCAGACACCTTCAATCTTTTTAGCCATGAACGGGAGCCCTAGCACGCGCGTTTCAGCTAATTGGTTCTTGTACGGCCACCCATGTACCTACCAAATATGTTTGTGCATTTGCAGATCTACATGATAGGGTCAGTACGAAAACGAGGCATTATGAGGTTAGGGTAGGACGAACGTCGGTCACGATCTATAAATCGATATCAGTCTGGACCTCAATACAAAAAATCGCATATACTTACCACGAGACTCATAAGATCTTCCGCATCGGCTAGCCACTCTCGCATTGTCTAGATTTGCAAGATATAAGCTATACTTTAGTTGGTTTAATTAGCGTACGCTTACCATAAAGGGTATACCTGATGTAGGTAAAACAGAACTTCCGTCGGAACAGTCCGCCGGGAGGTCTAGTCAAGGGGTTGGGCATATGGGTAACACAATAACACAAGATTACTTACAAACAAGCTCGCCATTGATGGTATCAGTGTGTCCGTTCACTAACATCGTGGCGATAAGTAAGCATCGTTTAGGCCGCTAGGAGGTCCTCACCATAAACAAGCGTGGGCGTAGAGCAAAGGCCTTTGAACAAGCGCTCCTAAACCGAGGTTAGCGATGTAGCAAAAGGCGTGGCAATAGATTCTTACGATAGTTTTCCCGTTGGTGTGACTAGTGGCGTGGACATTGGTGTTGTTGCCAATCGCTCTGACAGCCCACCTCTTCATCCTCCTCAGGTCTGCATCAATGTCAAGGGCTTTCAAGCTGTTCTTTTCGCCCTCGTCCCAACATATCTTCTCGGAGTAGGCGTTGCCGATCTAGGTCAGCATACAGGAATCAGAATAACTAACATAGAAAAAGGTGCTAAGACGAACTATGTGCGCGTTTGGTCCGCGTGATAGGGCACCACCATAGAGACTAGTCGAGAGTGGGCTGCGGCCCAGTGTGCCATGGGATAGGTTGATAGATGGCGTCTCGCTACGTAGGAAGGGATTGGAATGCTATCTACACTAGGTAAGTAAGGCCCAACGATGCGGATCCCTATTGATCGGGAGACGCAAAGTCGAGTGATCTCTTTATCCAGTGGGCACTTACGAGTCCCCTTGAGCGACGAGATGTGCCCCATCATGTACGGCGGCGTGAGAGGCTGGTGGCAGGTAAGTTCAGTCGGGTTTGACAGTTACTAGTATACAGGCTCATAGAGCGGAGGACAGCGAATACGTACATGGAAGAATGGTGCTGGGCATGTTGGGGTTTGTGAAAAGTAATGGAGGCAGGCCTGTAGTTGATTGCAACCGGCAAAGGTGAGGATAGTATCGCGCGGTGGTCGTTGTCTGGGGCAGTGGTGGGATCGAGTGGGGCTGAATTGTGTATATATCCCCGTATCGCATCGTATTTATGCGTTCGGGCACAGCCAGCCAGGGGTGTGCCAGTGTGCGAATATGCACCGATTACCACCAATTGTCACGACCCCGCATCTCAAATAACTACCAACGTCCCACCGGCAGAACGCCCCCCGGCTATGTAGGAAGCCAACGGCGGATGGATATCTGTCACGTCACTTGCCTAGACCTGGAGTGCAAGGCGGCTCCAAGGGGGAAAAACCCAAACGCCATGGTTATCCGGGTAATTAGGAGGGGAAACACGCACAAGCAGGTTCTGTGAAATGGCAGGCGTGCCCAGCAGTTACACAGATCTCTCTGAGCGATAGCATCTTTGGTTGGGCAATGCACCGGCGCAAGCTGAGCCCCGAAACTGTAGATCTTCGGAGCAAAGTGATGAGCAGACCGAATGCAACACGAGGTTCGGGGGTTGTAGGTTCTACGATCACAACAACCCAATCCAGATAGTGCGGAATATCAAGCACCCTAAAGGTCTTACCGCTCGCGAAAGAGAGAAGACAACCAACCAAAGGAAGGGTAAAGGCTCAATCAATGCGCCAACCCGGTTTCTTAAGAATCCAATGAGTATAATTAAAATCCATGAACTGCTCGGAATGTTCAGTTACGTAACTAGATTGATATACAACGCACCTGCATGCAGCCATGATGCATCATTCTAGCCCAAGCTCCAGCTGATAAATAGTCACGGCAGCGTCTCCTGCCCCTGACTCTGGTGAAAGAAAAGGGGCGATAAAGTCTAATATATTGCGATAGGGTTAGCCCGCTTAAGTTTGTCCACCTAACACCCCTCACTTTTGTGCTGGAGTAATAACACCTGATCTTTACCGTTAGGGTGAGTAGGAGATTCATGTTGAGGTAAAGGTACGAAGCGGCTCACCAGTACCCCGGAGTAGAATGGTACAGATCTTAAACCAAAGAAAAAGCTCTTCGGTAGCTCTTGAGAAATCACATTAACAAGGTAGGCAGAGAAGGTCGGAGCGTGCCAGAAGGCTTTCAAGAGTAAACCATGCGGACATGAGGGAACGTGATACTTTATGCCGTGAAATAACATGTCGAGGCGGGACCCACTGAATTGCAATAACAGCGGCAAGTACCAGGTATTATGGGCGAAGTTGACTTTGACTTTAACTAGGTAGATCGCTTGAAATAGAGGGTGTGTTAAACCCAACCTAAAATTCAAGAACACTCGCTAAATCATGACCAAGTCAAGGGCCAATTCGCACCCAGACCAAGTATCGAGAGCAAAGCAGGTTGATTCAAGGTCGAAGGTGCCGACCAGAATATGTACGAATATCCATGAGGACAAGGGTGTTTGCGACCTGCAGCAGGCTACAAACGCAATCAGCATCTACCAGATTGACCGCCTAAGATAACAAAAGAAACCTCTTCTAGGTCATTAGAATGCCCAATTTTTGTCTTTACCCGTCATGCTTTCAGCCCTAGCGAACCTTCGTGGTTTGGTGGGGCAGCGGGCAAGAATTGCATGTTCGAAGCGACCAATCAACGACAGCTGATCCACAAGCAGTAAGCGTAGAGCGCACTATCTAATTACCAGAATGGTAAGCAAACGCGATAGGTTGGGGCAGACAGACAGACCTTCAGAGAACCTCAACCAAGCATCCTGACCGGTTGGTAATGGACGAGGGGGGGATAAGATCACCGATCGAACCGCTTCCGTCACAACGCGCTAATAAATTAGCCATCATGAGCGCGCTGATAATCGGGTGTGTAATAAAAGCAAACCCCGACTCACCAAAATACACGAAATCCTCTTCGACAACGTGTTCTGAAAACATAATAGCCTGCATTCGTCGGTTAAAAAATGTAAGACATCTGGATAAATCTGCGCTCACAGGCAGAATATCATGGGTACTAAGTGCCGGGATTACTCTGGGCCAAGAAGCCTAGTAGCAAGGCCAAGATGGTGAGATTTTTGTAGTTTCTAGGGTGCCAAGTATCTCTGGGAAGACCCGAGACACATATC
Organism: Ceratobasidium sp. 395; assembly: GCA_019616345.1. Lineage (NCBI taxonomy): Eukaryota > Fungi > Basidiomycota > Agaricomycetes > Cantharellales > Ceratobasidiaceae > Ceratobasidium > Ceratobasidium sp. 395. The sequence continues at coordinate 6,173 of WSTH01000212.1, read as the reverse complement.
ATGTCAAGTGGTTCTGGCTATCACCCAAATAACCTTTGGCAGATGGATAACCTTGTTCCCTTAAAAAGACTAGACATCATGTATCGAGTAGTTTTGTCTTGAACCCAAGGCCAAGAGTCACTGAACCGGGCTTACAAAAGCGACGCATGTGCGGCGTAGCGTCCCATTGTGCATACCCAGACTCGCCGTGAGTTCCCCAACACTGGTCGTGTTCAGACAATGCCGCCGATTCAACGGCACAAACTTTCAGACACGGCGAGTTTTTTCAGAGCTTTAGCGTGTATAAGCGTGATTTATTCAAGTATGTGAAGAATTGACATTAATGTAGATGCAGGCATAGAGTACAAGAGCAAGCTGATCGTAGAGCATGGTGGTGATAGAAAACGTCAGCAAGTGCTGTATAATGTGCGGAGGTGACCAAATCAAGAAGCCCTCGTGACAAAGCGTCACACCAAAAGCCCAAGCAACTTAAGCCTTGTATGGCACCGTAGCGTATGCGAATGGGTATGACTCATTATGAACGAAGTTAGAAGGGCACGAACAAAAACTCTCAGATAGAAAGGTAAAAACAAAGGTAATTAGGAACAGACTAGAAAGGCTCAAACAACTCGAGTGATACGCAAACAGGTTGAAGACAGTAAATACCCGTGAGTATTTACACATACTTACATGATGTTAGTGGGTATGGAATTACTGTTGACGATGTTTTGTCTTTAAAAAACTGTTGGAAGCAACAGCAGTGGGACATGATGCTTATTCGGCTCGTGAACAAAACCCGAGCCTCTGAAAGAGACATTTGTCGGACAGGTCCTAGTTATCGCTATTAGAGGTAGCGTTGTAAACTTTTCTAAAGAGGACTCACAAACTTGGAAGAGCTATAGATCTATTGGGTTTAAACAGTCAGCTTTTGGAAGTTCTTCGTAAAATCAGACCCAGCACGGACCTGAGGCCGTTGAGTGAGATGAGGCACAACTTTCTTCATTGAGGAGTGTTCGAGTAAGAACTTGTCAATCCCTTGCCTAGTAACTCTCAGGTCAACTAAAGATATTTGCTACAGCGATAGACGTCCATACTGTATCTGTGTAAATCGTTGGCCGAGCGTTAAATCGGCCGCCAGCGGAACCTCACAAAATTCCTATAGGCATTCAGTAAGCCATTCCTTCAGCATGGTTCCGAATTAACGTAATTGGGACGTACGCTTGTAAATAGTCCGCCTCTACTCTTAAATTCGAATGACAGTTCCCCAGGCGCCGAAGAGGCCATGTGAAGCTTCGGATGGATTGCAGTGTTATTATTTGAGTCCGGGGAAGGCATAGTTATCTAGTGCTCACCACACTCTGGTCCTTGCCCCAGCCTTCCGGAGAGCAATGCTTAGTCTTTTCCCAACGTCCGTTTTCACCATCCGGGAAAAATACAAAAGGTAGTTCTAGATTCGAAGTTGTTTAGATATCTTCATACTCAGTCTGACGCGGTGGGATAACGTACCCAAAAAGTTTGTAAAACCACAGGCCTAGATTGCCAAGTTTTACTTCCTTAATGTGAACTACGTACTCAACAAGTAGAACTCACGTCGGTGACAATCTAACGATAATTTGAATTTGGCATGTTAGAACGAACAAGCTGTGATAACGAGAAGTTTGCCTACAAGTAACGAGCTGGTCGCCGGGTTCGAGACGAGTAGATCATACATGTCCTGATGTGGATCCGGCAGGCAATAAGTCTTTTTCTGCTCACTCAATTTGGCTTATAAAATATACCTGAAACGCGAGCCCTTTGCTAGGTACCTGCTCATTCCTCTTGCAACAGTCCGCTGTCATATCTAAAACAAGAATTAGTATATAATTGTTGTAGATGCAGATTATTTCTCACATGTTTCCCTCTCTTGATCTGGCATTGTGTGCCCGCCGACTGCGTTGAGAGAGACATGTTATTATAGTTTAACTAAGGCGTGAGGAATTGTCTGCTTACCGTATAAAATCGTCGGCACTTGCCCACATCGACGGCCTAATATTTCTCGCTACCAATCCACGTCCACTGAAAGCCCACACACAGGGTAACGAAGTGCACTTACCATAGTCTTAGTCTTGACATCACGATTCGTGTATCCCTCAATGCCCGGGATTCCGCGAAACGCCCATCGTTCTAAGTTGGCGACGTCTTTTTCATTGTCGAGCTTACAGGTCTCTAAATTGGGCCACGTTATACCCGGATAGCTGTTGCTTAACTAAACAGGGTGCTGGATTAGATCGACATCACAACACTGACAACAGTTGAACGAACTAGAAAAGGCACCGGCTTTAGCAACCCCAAAAAACTTCCTTGGAGAGGGCCAGTGAGTTGCCGCTGAGTATTGGAGGCCATGATTTTGGGCTAGAGTTGTGTACCAGGCTTGGGTTGGAATATTGTTTCCGTTAGAAAGAGACTCCAAAGTCGAACATTAAGACAGTCCACGCTGTCTTAAGGAACGGCCCCGGTACATCCATTTGTTTGATAATAAATACCTCGAACGCTTGCTGAAAAACAATAGGAAATCTTCCAAGCGAATACTTAGCCTCGGAATGTGGCTTGAGACTCAAATTCGAAGCGGTGAAATCCACGCAGGAGGTTCGCTCCGCAGCCTGGTCTATCGAGGCGGTCGAATGCGTATTGGAGTTTGTCGAATGATGCCGAGTGGGTTGCGAGGGTGGGCGGCTCGCGATTGTCGTGTTATATCACAGAAGACCTCTAGGCGCGGCGGAGTCTAGATGTAGGTAAACGAAGAGCCAAACCTGTTTAGAAGAAAGAAGGGCAGTAATTAGAAATGTGGTAGAGACAAGTGGGAGCAACAATAAGACTGAGACGCGTAGTTTATCTAGTAGATCCACCTTAGAAGTTTCCCCCGGTAGGCCGTAGCACAAAAGTCAAAAGAATTTAAACTGGGCTTACCTTACTAGATTCAATTAAGACCCAGTGTGTAGTTGAAGCGAATGAAGAGCGCGTTAGACGGTTTTAAGGCTGGACAGGGTACTGGCTGGGATATCCAGTGAGTCAGACGACGGTCATGTTACCGGCACCGACGCGTCGCCGGACCACGAAGGCAAGTCAGGACAGCCATGGGCGCTCAAGCGATACTACTCCAGTAGCCAAGGCTCGGGGATCAGGCTGACACTTCGTTGCGACCTGCATGACTCCAACTTTTCGAGGGAAATCCGAAAGTTCAATATGTTAAGCGGTCCAAAAACGGTGTACTTTGAAGACGTACACCAGATCGCCAGGCTTCTGCAGCAAGAAAGACTGCAGTCAAAATGCTTCTTGGCGCCTCTAGGTTTCGCATGTCGGGGAAGCTATCGATCCTTCACGAAGTCACGCGCACAGCTCCCGGACGCGCTGGGAACCGATGGCTTCCTACACGCAAGATCAGACAAGTGCAACAATGGTTCAGAAAACATGGTTAGGAGCGCCGTATTTGTCCCATTGATGAGCATAAGAAACAGCCGCGAGGCAGCGCAGTCCTTGGTTAGCCAATAAAGGAGGTAGGACTAGCCGTCACTTTATTACCAACGGAGCGAACAGCAGACATCCACAGAAAAGTCTATCGTCAACAGTCGCTCAGTGTCAGATATTGGCGAAGGTGTCACAGCAAGTCACGGGTCTCCGGGGGCATCTTCCGGATGTAGCCAAGAGGTCCTACCTAGTATCAGGCATTTCCTCCGCGCTAGACAGAAAACGGCCAAAAGGAAATCAAGTCAGACTCCAAACATGGTATTTATGGTGAAATACAGAGGCCCCAACCATAAAATACGGGGGCTTCGATGGATATCCAAAAAGGAGACGTCACGAAAGCTTGCATCGGTGTTGGGTTGATAAACCAAGATATCGATGTTGCATAAATATGGGAGCCTTATCTGGAGTACTATCGTACCAGGCTCTCCAATTTGTACTTGGGGTGAGAATAAGAAAGAAAGGAGACCGGTCAGCAGTTGGGGGAGAACTTTACGAACTAGGACGCAAGTAAATGTTCGAGAACACCCCAGCGATGAAGGGAAGGTGAAAGATTTAATGATGAATTAATTACGATTAGCTACATGCACAAGACTCCGTAGGATATTAGCTTTAGGTCCAAGGTTGAGGGGGAAAAAACTACTTACAAACTCCCTGCGTCAACGATATAGACACGTATTGCTCTATTCCCAGTATCTTCAAGACCAGAAACTGCTGCCGTGGTGGGAACGTAAACGAGAGGTTAGCCCACGCAACGGGCACTTGTGGCGGATATTACTTCGCAGCCGAGTACGATGTGGGTTGATGATGAACTCAGGGGTATTTTGACAAACAAGTATCAGGCCTGCTGGCAGGGGATAAAATCATCCTTGGGCGACTCTCTAGGTAGGAGACAACTAAGTCTTAAGGTGGCTGGTGGTGGTTGGGAAGAAGGGATCCAAGGGGAGCGAGGTATTACACCGGCGTAGCTTTATTCGATTTATTGAGCACAGGATTCGGAAACAAGGCAGAAGGAAGCCAGTTCATGGGCGCGAATCTTGCCCATACAAACACAGCAAAGAGCGGTTCAGTAACGAAATTCGGGCATCTAGTTCTCCAGTATACGGATAACAAAACCGAATCAAGGGTCGAAATCCAGCCGAATAAAGCATACACCAAGATTTTTCGTTTTCGTCTTAGAATTTCGGTATGGTAGAACAACGGGGGGTGGAGGTTTGAAGGACGGGAGGGGGGTAATACGTTCTCTCATGGTGGTGGAGGTCCTGGGTTTGTTTCGGCGCCAGAAATGATGGCCGGCCCTCGTGAACGTGATAATTTGATTCCTCTGTTACGCCCATTGAGCTCTCTTCTTCACCTGAAAGCACCGCTACAGGGATCCAAAGGGTTACAAGCGAGGTGCGCACCTCTTTTAAAGTAGCGCCAAGCTAAACTAGTCGATAGGCACAATTGTAACGCCCCTCACACCCTACGAGCCACTGAACTTTCACGTTGCCACCAGTCAAAGGGATGAAATTCGGGACCAAAAGCTATATTTCCAAGCCAGATTTGCTTAGTTTAGTTTCCTTAACACAAAAAATGCCAAAGCTTCAAGTAGACCAATTGGCCGAGGCAAAAGGGCTAGCAATGTGGTTGGAGGGTGCAGAAAACAAGAATAGCGCTCAGGTCTTATAGGGTGTAAGGTGGTGGGAGCGCTCAAGAGGTGAGAATTTTATTAATACAAACTTGCAAAGGTCACTTCGGATAATCCCAAAAATGGTTGAAAGGCCATGCACGTGCTAGGGTAAAATTGCGACTTTTGATCGCGTGGAATACCTCATTGAAGGCTGAAGCGAACAGCTCGAGCGAGGAAGAGTCTGTGCAATAAGTTGTTTTATTACTGTGCAATTTATATTTGGGTACACACTGGAGCCCATCGAGTTCGTTGATTCCTTCATGGCAACCCATCAAAACTCGAGCCACCAGATTGCTGATGCAGTTCAAAGTGATCTTACGTTTAGCCAAATTCTCGTCATTCGGCCTACTTATTCTTAGGGGCCTCAATAAACCAAATTCTTTATCCTAACGACGCATATAGTGACATTCCATAGTTGTGGCTTGGTACGGCGCCTACCGGCGGACGTTGTCAAACTTCTCCAACTTCCACCCGATTGCGTCGCATATATTCACTTTTCGAACTATAAAGATTATCGCGTTGATATGAAGGAATAACTTAGAATGTGTCGTACACCTGATTGCTTGGCGACTACACTATAACATCGCCAGAAGGATGCGGGTATCGCCCAGCCGCTTCAGACAAGGCACTCGAGGGGTCATTGGCATTTCTCATCTAACAGCACTTTGGATAACTCTCGAACTTTGAATAACTCTTGGATAAGTACCCGCGTATGCTTACCGAATGAGCCGGCCCGTTCCCGGTGCCAGACCATAGCTGTCCGTGTTGAAATCGAAGCAGCCTATCATTTTGGCTGTAGCCCGGTCCGAATCCCCCTGCCGATCGGACGTCAGCGAGCTTCAAAATTTGGTGAACATCCTTGTCCGTTTAGCCTTGCTAAACTTCTTGAACTTTACAAAGTTTGAGTAGATGTGAGCGAGAAATAGCCTGTGATAAAAGCGATTGGTGATTTCAATTATAATAGGTACAGTATTGGTCCTGCTCTGATCGCCAGGCCAGGCCAAGCCCACCTTAACTTCCT
>WSTH01000211.1:0-32893 GCA_019616345.1 Ceratobasidium sp. 395 | reverse complement strand
AACGTGCGCATGTAGTCGGACACTGTTTGGTAGGTCAATGCGAGGGTGCGCATCGACAACACTCTCGTCCTCGGTTTCGAGGAGCGGTACCAACGCTGGAGCCTGACGCTGCCGGCGTGGGCGTCCATCGTCGGCGCAAGGACATTGGGAATCGGCTTCTTCTGCTCGATCAAGACAGACGCCCCAAACTTGCCGCTCCGCATATTCAAGAGCGACTGCACTTGCGTCGCTGCCATTGCGGACTTCCATCAAGGTTGCCATGATTTCGGCCGCAAGAGGCAGAGAGCGTACCGAGCATGCAGTCATCCACATGATCTCGGCGAAAGTAGGAAACTTTAGTCCAATAACGATTGGCCGAAGTCGATCAAGAGTCATAGGGGCCGAAATCGAATACGAATTGGCTGAAGCGATTATGCTCCGAATGATCACTTCGTCGAACTTTTGAAACAATGCGAGCTGTTCTTCGTTTGCATCGTAGTAGACCTTCAGGAGAGCATATACCATTGCCGGGTTAACATTAAGCCAGTGTCGTAAGTTGATAAGGGAGTCTGTTGAGATACGAGAACACATGACTTCGAATATGTAGAACGCATAATCGTGGGCATTGTGAGTCCAAGCAAGCTGCATGAAGTCTTCAAGTTCTTCGTCTTCCCGATCTCGAATCTCTTCGAAAAACTGTTCAGTCTGCATCGAGAACAATTCACCAACTTGTCGTTGGGCGGGGCTTGCGTCTGGGTTCTTGGCCGCCTCTCGTATGTCTTTGACCGATTTCGGCATATAAGTCTTGACTTCACGCTCGAATCGTGGCCGGACTTGTTCAGTCTGCACGCTGGCAATTTATCAATCAGTACGCAATGGCATATTAATGCCATTAAGACCGCATATGGTACTCACTGCGAGAAACGTAAGTCAAAGAATTCTTGTGCAATTCGATCTCGGTTTGAGACGACGTGTATTTCTAGGGTCTGCACTGGTGCTTTCTGTATGCGGCCGATATGACGCTGAGAACACAACCGGCTATAAATGTATAACCCAAGACACATAGAAACAACGTACCCTAGTCTCGTCACTGATTCTTCCCAAATCGATACTAGCAGTGACATCTTTTCGAGAAAACTCGGGTGCGAAGTTGAGAAATATAAATGTACTCGCTCGTTGTCGCTCAAACAGCTGAAAGACACCGTCGCTCACGTGGAGCATATAACCACGCTTTGTAGGTTTGGCTAACCGACCTCCTGTAGCTTTAGATGGCTCAAACGCATGAACCAATACATGCTGATTGACATTCGCATCTTCGTTCCACGCATGCCGACCACGAATAAAAATTCCAACCCCGAAACGTTCGTCTGTCTATGCTCACATTTAGTTGCGTCCAAAACTTTGTAAATAAGCTTTGGAAACATTACTTTGATAATAATGAGCTTTCGAGTAAAGTCTGTTGTCGCACGTTTTAGATACTCAAAAAACGCCTGCCTCCCTTGGATCTCAGATGAATAGAGGCGCTGTAATGGTAATGGACCAGCTAGATTTTGCTCTTCGAGAACAAATCCGGGGACGATGTTGGACCGGAGTACACTTTAGCTGGGCATTGACATCAGGGCAATTCGTAGCGGCCAGAGAGGCCGTTAGAGCACGAGAGGAGCCAGAGATTGGCCTGGCTCCACGTCGGCTCCCTGCGGCTCCCGCTGGCTCTGGGAGCCGAGGGCCAAACAATACCCTACACTCGATATGTAGCCAGTTTTGTCAAATGTGAGTTATTTACCTGGCCGTATTTTGACCTCTCCTATATCATAAATGCCACTAAATGCATCAAAATACCTATGAGGGTGGCTAGGCTTACTTACCGGTTGAGCGCAGAAGAGGATCTGGGCTTCCTGGAAGATTGAAGCACTGGTTGATTGCGCGCCGAGCAGCGTTGACAACTGTCAAAATGCAGGTTTGTGCTGACAAATCCTTTAGTTCTAGTGCGCGTACCTTGCTGAATGAGCAGGGAGCAGGGGCCAAACCCGCTTTGTCGGCTCGGCGCAAACGGCCTACTAGTCGACTATGTATGTATGTTTGGGCTTCGGCTCCCAAAGCCAGCAGGAGCCGCCGGGAGCCGACGTGGAGCCAGACCAATCTCTGGCTCCTCTCGTGCTCTAACGGCCTCTCTGGCCGCTACGAATTGCCCTGATGCTGTAGTACCCGGGTAACCCGGCGCTTAACGAGGCCAAAGTATTCCCGCCGTTATGCGCCCGAAGCCTTCTGTAAACGACTTAAAAGAAGTAGAAATAGAGGTGATTAAATTTATTATACAGGGCTCTACTAGAAAGGAGGCTTAAGTCTATGAAAACTCTCGGCCGGACCGTCTGGGGCTCCGACCTGTCCAAGTACGTCAGTTGTCTCAGTATGCCTTCTTCTTCCGACACAGCGTCCTCGGCTCCAGGCTCCCCACTCTCAGATTGTGAAATAAGTAAGCTCAGCGACCAGCGAGCATGGACATAAATGGTGGCATATTAAGTATATCGCACGTAGTCCTTCGCCTTGATCAAATATTGGTAGCAGTCTCACGATTTACAACCGAATCAGGTGCGGCGCGCAGGTATTGGAGGTCAGACGTGTACAACCACGTCTATGGTGCTTCAAGAGAGTGCTTGGTCGACGAGTACGGAGAACGATATATTACATTCAAATTTACTTTTCGGATACTCCCTTCTTTTTGAACAAATCCACGCACTCCTAATAACAGTGGACGAAATTGAGTCCCCATCATAGCTTCGGAAACATCGCTCAATCGTGTATATTTACAATGCTGCGTACTCTTCTCCACACAGCCCTAGGAGGATTCTGGTTCACCTGATCAGGTAGAACGGGCTGGGCGGCGGAAACAATAAACCGGAATAATCGGCGAAGGTTGAAATAATGAGGCTATGAGCATGAGAGTAGATATAGCGAAGCGGGCTCGTGTGATTTAGACACTGGCATTTCAGCCACCCGCTGGCATGAAGCTCTAATTAGCTCGCTGGACATTCGTCAAACTTAAGCCCCAGTACCCATAGTATGAGTATATCTCACACGCGGCAGGCTTGTAAATCCGAGTGAATCAATTTCCTAAGCGTTCGTCATTCATAAAACAACTGAAACTAGTTGAGGAAGCTTGATTAGCATGATACATTACGAGCCGCAGCCGAATAAGGGCGAGGATACCATTAGGGTCCTTGGGCGTTTTTTACTGATACGGGGCTGGGTCAGACTATTTTATCCCACAAAGAGAGCTTGAATTTCAAGTCTATCGTATACCGTTTCCTTCATCTCCGTTCGATATGTTGGTATCAGCCCACTCTAGCCTTCCAGCTTGTGCGGTGGAGACCGTTTTCGCCATACCCGAATTGTTTCACCATATTCAGAGCTTTCTTAACAAGGTCGACAACGTCAGCTTAATGTCTCTCTCTCGCTGGTCCTTCATGTATGCGGCTCGCGTCGTATGGGAAAGCGTGGAGCTAAAGCAGTTGCTCCAGTTGGTCAAGGGGGTACAGATGACGCCCCCTGAAAGAGCTCCATCGTTGATACAATCAGTTGCACAAACGCACTGCGTAAGCCTAGCTTTCCCCACTTGCTTATTCTACTAATTGAATGCTTCAGGTCGTCACTTTTCCAAATCCAATAGAGCTCACGCGATTCAGACTTTACTCGCCGTTCGTAAAGGTGCTGAGAGCGGATGGTCCGTACTCGATTGACTTTTCAAGCCAGCTACCGACCCCCCTGCTGCCCAATATACAACGTCTAATAATTTATGCTCACGGCAGCATGGAGACGAAATACGTCAATTGGATCTCAAGGCTACTTACACCTAGCCTCCGGGAGCTCAAGCTTTTGTCAATTGACCAGCAAGAAACGTTAACAGAGCCGGACTGCGGCCTGGATCTTACATGGCTTGACTTGGATACCTATTTGAATCTAATCGACAAGATATCCGCGACATGTCCTCAAATCGAAACTCTGCGCCTTTTCGGAGCGGGACAGGGATGCAGGGGTCGAGGTTGGGCAGACTCATGGAGGTCCTGGATACTACGAAAACATAGCCAGCTTGACCCCATCGATTCGATGTCGGTGCACTTTCATACATTCTATCCCAACTATGTCAGCTTCGACAAAATCGCTAGCCTCCACCACCTTCACTCCTTAACGATTACTATACCTTACATCGGTCAAGCCCTGCTTTTAACCTTGGGTCAGCTTTTGCGTCTTGAGAACTTATCTTTGCATATCAACGTCCCCGTGTTACAGCCACTCGACGATTCTACTATAACCCTGCTCGCTAACTCGTTTACTTCTCTTCGACACTTGACCTTGTATCGACCTCATCCTTTCATATTTGAACGCTTCTCTCAGCCATCCCCACTCTTCCGAAACCTTACGACGGCTCGTATCTATATCGAAAGCTCACAAGGTGACGACCGGGTTACCCTCAGACGCTTGCCATCAGACGCTGTTTTTCAATGTTTGACTCAAAGCTCTCTGACTCTTAGCAACCTTACCATATCTTCCTATGTAGAGCGAAACTGCTTCACTCTTTTCTGGTCAACCATCAACATTTTTAGCCAGATGCCCCTGAAGCGCTTAGACCTAAGAAGTATTCAATTCGATCCTAGGCCTATTGCATTCGCAGTGGAAGCCAGTGGAATGCGAACTAATGTCACCCAGATCAAATGGAACGACTTTTTGGCCGCCGTGCCGCTCCTCGAAGAGCTCGATCTTTCGCGACAGGAGGTCACCATACAGGAGCTCCAGATGATATGCACTATGCTCCCAGACCTTCGTTCGCTTGTTCTGTGTAGCATACAACTGGAAGAAGCACTTGAAACGCTAAGTTTACCTGCTATACTTACCGTTAATGACGAGCCTATCACGATACGGGCCGGATTTAGAGGCCAGTTTGCGATTGATGACGCATATATTGTTCGGTTGGTAGAGTAAGCGCTCACATTGGCAAATACTCGTCGGGTGCTAACGAAATTTCAGATACATACTTGCTTTTAGAATAGGTATAACGTTTGGGGTAGGGGAGGGACGGGCGTGTGGTCAAGACCGGCTCGATCAGTCATTCATGGACAAGCTAAATTCGACCATAAAAACTCTAACATTTCGAGGGACGGGGCATCCAGAGTGTTCGTCTGGGTAACTCTGAACCGATTATATGCGGCATGTATTTCTTTGAACGGATTTCTGATTATGTAACATTATTGATTGTGCCGCTTCTTTCGCGTCTCAACATTTATCATACTAATCTAATCATACTGTCCGTTACCTGCATGTGGAAAATCCTAACGTGTAAGTGATACATCTTTGATTGCACTTTGTCATGATCAGATCGTTGGTAAGTGTTATACAAATGGACAAGCATGAATTAAAATTACAGTGGTACACGAAGAAGCGTATGCCCTGAAAAAGCAATTACTCGTCGTGAACCGCAATCTTTACGTGTGGGGATCCGTAGACAGGTTCGAACATAGATGAAGTAGCTGGCACACAGCGCCCAGAACCAGGCTCTCGAACCCCGGAACGGCTCAACCTGAGCTCCTTCAGGAATGGAGAGGTAGCTAGACATTCCAGGAGTTCAAGATCTACGATACAGCCGATCAAATGTAGCTCGTAAAGCCACGGCCACGGTACGGAACCGTTGTTAAAGTGGTTTGTGCGTATGAATGTCGCCAGATCCGTATCGGCAAAATCCAGGGTGAGTTTAGATAGTCTATGCAGCGAGCTACTCAGAGGAGCGAACCAAGAAGTGTCGACTCTGGATTGAACATGTAGTACGGTGATTGCAGAATGTCGCTCAAAGAATGTACGTAGTTGCTGTACAGATTCGCTCTTCTTGCCCAGGCTTAACCGAACAGTCAGAGATTGAGAATTTGCCGATATAACCTGCAGTAGAGGCGTGAGGCTTACTGACCGCATGCCGATAAACTCAAGCCGTTTAAGCTGTTTTAGATGAATTGTTTCATAATTATTTGGCGGTTCGGAGGAGTCTCTAGCATATACGTTCTTGAAAGACAAAGCCTCTAGTGTTGGGCAAACCAGTAAGATTTGCACGAGCTGATCTTGAGTCACATGCCGATCGGCGGAAGAAAAGTGAACCGAAAGCTCGGTTAAGCCACAATAGAGACTTTAGGCTCGGCCGGAATTTCGGCCGTGAAATTCCGGCCGCCGGGCGCTTATTTTCCGGCCGTCGACCGAACCACCACGTTTTATGACGCGAAACCATTACAACCATAGTTCAAACTTCGATATAAGCTAACAGAGCAGGTAATTATGTATTATAGAGTAAATTTGAACGGCTAGGGTGACTGTCTGTCGACACAAACCAAGGGCTTGTTCACCCGGGTTGTCCTACCTGCCTGATATTTCTGGCCTTCAAAATTCCTATTCCAACAACGTGGTAGTCATGAAGCTGGTGGGCTAGGTCACTGAGAGTCTCATTCAAGTAGTTTCACCAGCGATTATGAACCTCTATCGTGGTCAAAACGGAAAAAACGGCCGTGCACCGGGCGCGACCGTAATTCCGGCCCCGAGAACTCAAACTGTGTCAGCTTACCGGTCGCTTCGTCATGTATAGCAGGACTTCAGAATCTCACAGTACACTCTTATTGTGACTAGCTACACTATATTAAAATACAACGTCGATCTATACAGTGCGTTAAGAGAAATTATAAAATTCTTTGGTGAAACGAGCAATTTTCGGCGCTTGTCGGCCGGAAATTTGCAAATTCCGGCCGAGCCTAAAGTCTCTAATAGAAGCTACTATCCCAGGATATGCGTACGTCTTGTAGGTCGAGCACACGAACGGGCTGGATGAAACTGTTGATTTGGTAATCTGTTGGCGGATCAGTTAATTGCAAGTGCCTCCAGTCAAAAAGCTGGGCATTTTCCAATGCTCGGTGAACGGCGTGGACGGTGAAAACCTCCAGGGAGCTGCTGGTACATAACTTGATAAAGCTAGCAAGGATCGGCCGTAGATCAGGACCTGAGTATACGTGGGACACCAGTTCGAACCGACGAGTTCGAGGAGCCAGAGGAGCCAGTGTGGAAACAAGTTGACGAAGGCCAGCCTCATGGGTATTGGTGAGGCTTAGACCTCGCCCCTTATCCCACTGGACCCAGATAGCCAGGTCAACAGTGACGACTAGTGAGCGCTCATTCAAGAGTCTCACATATTTGGACCGTCTGCTAGATACGTGAACACCCGTTGTTTTAATAAGAATTCGCGACCACAGCCAGGGAAGACGCAAGGCAAAGGAGCGCCAGGTTTTACACACACTAGCAAGGACAGTAGAACAGGAGCCATTTCGGCGAGCCTGGCTATGTGGATTTTGAGGCGACTCATAGTATTCGACTGATAGAAAGATTTCTGCTAAAATCTCTGGTGGCAGGTCGTAGATGCATATTATATGACGATTGTGGAGCCTAGTACTTATTTGTGCGCCCTGAAAGCTCGCTTTCGCGGATAGCAAAGCCGTGGTTGCCATTCAGTCTTGAGGGAAAGACACGCTGGGTATGGCGTTATGGGAGCAGGATTAATGTAGGGAAGGGGGCATTCAGTTAAGACAACGATGGCGTAGGATGTGTCTATGAGTTAGGTACTTGAGTTGAAGGTTATACTTACGACTTCTGGTAGATATAAGATGTCGTGATATATACTGACGCGATGTTCAGGCAGCTTTCGGTGGATCTGGCAGTGAAGAGAAGGGTTGTGGCTGGGTCCAAGCTGGCATAAGCGCTCCAGCGAGGCGCTGGCACAGCTCATCACGTGACTATGAGCAGACAACTGTGTTGTCATGCATAAGTTCGTGATCAAAGGGGCGGCGGTGGGATTGTTAGCTTCAGGGACAGAGTTGCCGGAGTTTGCTAGCTCCCTCAAATCACTTATATTGGGACGTCTACTCGTTCATGCGATAACAACACATCCCCGCATACATGTAACATTGCCCTCAAATCTCCTCTCCCCGTACAACTCCACCCCTACGCCTCCTTTTCACAGCCTCCCTATGCCGCTTCGTATACTCTCTCGTAAGCTCCGCCTTGTTTTGTTCCCACTTCGCCCTAATTTCCTCTCTGAAACCTCAATCAATACCAAATCTCCAATACTAATTTCAAAAATAAAAGACTTACGACGTCCCAGGGTGTTCCCATTTCCACCCCTTCTCCTCAATCACGCTGAATATATCTCGTTTCCCGCCAAACGTTGGGAAGAACATCAAAGCGCTGGGGTCCGGTGTATATTGGATTGTATGCGTTTGGTGCGTTGTAACCGAGGCTGAAGTGGTAGCTGGAGGTAGAGGTTCGGTCTGAGGTTGAGGTTGGATAGAGGCTGGGAGGAAGGATTCGGCGTCTGGGTCGAGTTCGATGTCGAGGCCGAAGGAGAAGCCGGCTAAATTAGGAGGGGGTTGCTCTTTAGTTTAGTGATGGGTTAGAGAAGTCGGGAGGATAAAGGGCGTACCACTCTCTTCCTGAGGTTTGAACATGTCTTTCAGTTCGTTGTGTCGAATTTCTGAAGCGGATTGTTGGTTTTTGGGTTGGTCCTGTTCTTCTTCTTCGCTCGCTTCATCCTTCTCGCCCATTCCCTCCGCATCTTCATCTTCCACCTCGTCGCCTTCCATATCTTCACCCTCTCCATCGGGACCATCCTCTGACTCATCGCTCTCATCATTCGGCCGTATCTCATCTTTTCCACCCTCCCTCGGAACAACCTCATACTCTACATCCTCCCCACCTCCCTCTCCATCTCGAACCTCACCCTCATCCCCACTCAGACTCTCCCGACCGCCCCAGTCGTCTCCAGAGAACAATCCACCAAGAAGAGTAAGTGTATCCGCCTTTTCCTTCGCTAGGGATAGAGTCGGCACCTTTGGCGGGGGAGGAGCGGGCGGTGGAGGAGTTGGGTTGCGAGGAGCCGGCAGGGGTAGTGAATTCGAGACAGGAGGAATCGCCGCTTCTGAGTCCCTCTCAGGCTGGGAGTCCCGACCGCTTGAGATCGTACTCGACACCTCATCCACCACATTCTCGCCCTCTCCTCCCTCTCCCCTATCCTGCGCAACCGTTCCCTGCACATCAACCCCACCAAACAACAACTCATCCCCCAACCCGCCCTTCCCAGCCGACACATGTATAGCACCATACCGCGCCGGATCGATCACCGTACATCGCGCTCGCGTCAGTTTGAATATCCGTTTTTTCAATCCAGGTTTTATTTTATTTTTATTTTTGGGCTTGAGCTGATGTCGTTTTGGTGGGAGAGGGATAGGATGGAGAGGGCGCATTCGGAGAGGGCGGATTAGGTGGTTGAGGGGTGTTCGGCGCCATCCCTACTTATCCGCTTGGCTGTTAGTTTAGTTGTTCTTGACGTAGAGGAGAAGTGAGGCAAACCTTGCGTTTATTAACGTTCTCTAGCGTAATCAGACTCATATCCTTCGCTTCTCGCCCTTGTACGCCTCGCATCAGTCTTCGTGCTCGAAGTCGTCGTTTGAGGCGGGCTCGTCTTAGCGCTATGGGGTCAAGTTTCGGCCGAGGGGTTGGTGGAGGCGGGTTCACTTCGAGTTCGTGCCTGGCGTAAGTAGTTTTTGTAAGATTGTGGGAAAAGTGGAGCAAGGTACATACCGTGCTTTATAGTCTGGCTTTGCTTCCCCAATTCGGAGTTTAGCGCCTTTCCATGTCGAACCACTCAATAAGTTCATACCTATGAGGATATTCAGTACAGATATCCACGGATATTTGGTAAAGTATACTCACACCTTGCGAGTTTCGCCTGTGTACTCTCCAAAGTTACATATGCAAACTTTCTCGGTCGGCCCAGGCCATCCAACTTTCCAACTCCATCTACAGCTTTCACCTGTCCAAAAGTCGAGAACCGTTGCTTCAAGTCATTCTGCGAGATCGACGGAGTAAGACCCGAGATATGGAGTCTGGTGGTGGTCATCTCAGAGAGAAAATCAAATCACTAAATTCGGCCCAGGTTTGCCTCTGTTTACACCATCAATTGGATTTGTTTCCCTTCAAGAGCCAGGCGCTTACGGCCCATGACACGATTCCACATTTCCTCCATCTTACGACCAACACCATGGGCATCACCGCATACCTCTACCTCCTCTGCACGCACCCCAACGAGTTCCGTAGTCTTATACAATACAAACTATGGCATGATGCCAAGCGCGATATTACTTCCCAGCAAGAACATGATACCAGCGGATGGGATCGAGAGAGTATGAGAAAGTGCTGGCATTTCTTGGACTTGACCAGTCGCAGTTTTTCGGCGGTTATTAAAGAGCTCGAGGGTGATATGGCGAGAATGGTGAGTTTTTGGAATGTTACATGCCACCGGATATTTTTTGCTTACGTTTGATTGCCAGGTATGCATGTTCTACCTCGTCCTACGAGGCCTCGATACGATTGAAGACGACATGACGATCCCAGACGAAAAAAAACAACCTCTGCTACGCTCATTTCATGAAAAACTATCTACCCCTGGTTGGACATTTACCGAGTCTGGGCCGGACGAAAAGGACAGGCAGCTCCTTGTTGAATTTGACAATGTCGTGACGGAAATGGGTCTACTCAAGCCCGAGTGAGTCTACATCTCGTTCTTGCTTATATCTCAACACGTTGTGATCTAACCTACACCCGCCGGCTACAGGTATCGCGAGATTATAACCGACATATGTCACAAGATGGAGATCGGCATGGCAGACTACGCACACCGCGCCGCATCTCTATCCGCTTCCAAATCTTCTACCCTCGCTCCCAACCCCGACGCACCCTCCCCGTACCTCGAGTCTATCACCGAGTATGATCTCTACTGCCACTATGTAGCCGGCCTCGTCGGCGAAGGTCTCTCCCGGTTGTTCGCCGCCTCGGGCAAAGAGGTCCCCTGGCTCGGCGAACAGCTTACGCTCTCCAACTCTATGGGATTGCTCCTCCAAAAGACCAACATCCTGCGAGACATCCGTGAAGACGTCGACCAAGGCCGATACTTTTGGCCTCGCGAGCTCTGGGGTGTCTACAAACCCACATCCGAGAAATCCCGTCCGCCAGGCAAAGGCGAGTATTTCGGATTCGCTACGCCCGAGGCGATGGTCCGCGCTGTCGACATTCCCGGCGAGCCGGCCGACCGAGCAATATGGACACTGAGCGCGATGACACTCGACGCGCTCCGTCACGCGACAGACGCGTTGGACTATCTGGCGCTATTGAAGAACCAGAGCGTGTTCAACTTCTGCGCTATTCCGGCCGTAATGGCGCTCGCGACGCTGGAGGTGTGCTTTATGAACCCAGACGTGATGAGGAGGAACGTCAAGATTCGCAAGGGCCAGGCCGTTCAGGTGAGTCTCGACTTCTTTGTTGCATCATGACGGGTCGGACTAATGTGGCTGTGTTATCATTTAGTTAATCATGAAGAGTACGAATCCGCGCGACGTGGCGTATATGTTCCGCGACTTTGCGCGTGGGATCCATGCCAAGGCGAGCCCGGCCGATCCGAACTTCCTAAGGATAGGCATCGCATGCGGTCGTGTACGTGTCATTTTTTTCTCACGCGCTTAATTGACATATACTCACTCATTTACCCCATTCGCAGATTGAAGCCTGGGCCGAACACCACTACCCCTCATTCATCACCATCGCCCACAGCTCAGCTACCAACTCGACTTCAGTCGAGATGTCCACCACCGACGCGCGTATGCGTATCGTCAAGCGTGATCAACTCCGAGATAGTCGTCTGAAAGCCGAGGCTGAAGCCAAGAGACGTCGTGAACTGGGGCTAGATGAGAGAAAGCCCGGAGGTGTAGAGCAGGAGGGGTTGCCGTGGGCGTTGATCGCTGTTGTTGCGGCGCTGTTTTTGGGGATCTGTGTGATTGCGGGTGCGATTGTGTATCTGGTTATCTGGTGGAGCGAGTGAGCGAGGGAAGTGTGTGGAGATTAGATGAGATTTGGGTTGTGGGGGTTTATGTATGTTCGATTCGGTTAATAGGATTGTTGTATTGCACGAGCTTTGGTGTGTCTTATCGCATTGTTTGACTGGAGTCTTGACGTTCTTGTGGACCAAGCATCTAAAACGTGACATATCCCAAATATAAGCGTTACCTTCAGGTGAGTGTACAGCTGTTGTATACTCTACGACTGGAGTATTGTGTCAGCCTCGAAAACAAACGACCCCAAGGTTGGAAACCCATGGTGCAGATTCGATCACGTGACGCGGTTGTATGCGGAGCAGGTGACTCACTATAGGGGGGATTGTGGGTTATCCCTGAGGAAAGTGTTTGAGGAATCAGGAAAGTGAAAGAAGCTTTTACACACCTTTCACCGGCGGGAAATGTCGGATCTGGGTCCTCATATCCCCAGCATTCTCCCCAGGGGGCAAAGGTTCAAGAAAGGCTCGAGCATTTATTTGTCGTTTTCCGGCCGTTCGTTTGTGCGCACCTTTTTTGAGGGCGGAAAACGACATACGTACGCTAGGGCTTTACTCAAAGCTTTCTCTGTGTAGAAAACATCGAAGAGAAGCTCACAGTAAACTCAAATTTTGTCACGCGCACTGATTGAGCACATAGCCTTCACTTTTCTAGTAGTTCAGGAGTTTCCCTCAGGGAGAATCCGCAATCCTCCCATGAGTCAAGATCACGCTTATTCAACGAAGTTCAGTTTCTTCCTGCAGCTCTACAGTATTTATGTTTCACTATCATACAATTAACTCCAAATCGCCATCGGTGGGATATAGCAACGTTCGAAGACGCTACTTCACAGGCATAACTAAAGCCCAGTTCCTACCGTGCACAAATCGGGTAAGGTCTACCGTTGACCGAGCGACTATACCGTCCGGTGTCACGCACATCAGCGAGTCGTCTTGGTCTCGATGAATGGCAGGCAGCCACATAAGCAGTTCTCCCTTGGCTGACTTGACCCACCCGTCTGAGCTCGCATGACGGGCAAGCTCACGCACCTCGAGTGTTGTTATCCCGTCAATGTCTTCGTTCACTCGAGTTAGCGCCTGGAACCTGATCACATGCTGACATACGCACCATCTAGTAGTGACAGCGAGTCTTCTGCCTCCCATACCTTCTGAGCGTCCCACATCCGTAGCGTGCCGTCGTCCGAGCTTGATACTACACGTGAACCGTCTGGAGATATAGTGATGGACTGCACAGGATTCAAGTGGCCATGCAGAACCTTTGCTGTATCATTGTCCGAATCCATGTCCCAGGCCAGTAACCTGCCGGCTGGGGATGCAGCCACCACACGACGGCTGTCCTGTGTGACGGCCATAGTACACAACAGTGCTCTTGGGTAAGGTTGTTGTAGGACGCGAGTCACGTCGCCTGTAATCACGTCCCATATCCGCACAGTGGAGTCGTCGGAGCATGAGGTAATGTGCTTGCAATCGGAGAGAAAAGTGACCGAACAGACACCCTCCGTGTGGCCTTGTAATGGGGAAAGCCGCGACTCGCCAGTCTGCACATCCCACACTCGAACAGTCTTGTCATCAGAGCCTGACGCAAGGGTATTGCCTTCGGGCGAGAATGCAACACATCGGACCAGGTCCGTGTGACCTGCCAGCGGTTCGAGCACCGGAGCACCAGTTTCTGCATCCCAGATGCGTACAGAGCCGCCCGAGACCGAAGCAACAAGGTGACTGTCAGGAGAGAACGCAACAGACAACACGTGATCCGAGTGACCCTCTATGGGTCCGAGTACGGTAACGCCGGTCTCCACATCCCATATCCGAATGGTTTTGTCCCTCGACCCAGACACTATGCGGCGGTCGTCGTGAGAAAAGACGACAGAGTGGACCCAGTCGAAGTGACCTCGCAGTGGCACTGACTTTACAGTGAGTGTGATAGCATCCCATATTCGCAGCACGTTGTCGTCCGATCCCGTAGCTAGAAGGCGACCGGTGTGCGAGTATGCCACGCAACCGATTGGAACGGGTAATTGCGAGGGGCCAGCAGACGCTCTAGTGTCTAATTCGGCGTCCCAGATGCGAACTGTGTTATCGGAAGAGCACGAAGCGACGCGCCGACCATCAGGTGACCAGACTACCGACATCACTGGACCGGAATGGCGTCGTAGGCTTACTCCAATTTCCTTGCCGGATTCTGCATCCCAGATGCGTACTGTACGATCGTGAGAGCCAGAGGCGATAAGATCACCGCTGCCAGGGGAGAACTGAACAGCCACTACAAAGCTATCATGTCCAGTAAGTGGCTCAAGCTTTCGAGTAAGAGTTGCCCTATCCCACACTGTCACTGTCCAGTCCTCGTCTCCCGATACAACGAGTGAACTGTCCGGAGAGAATGCGACAGATGAGACTGCGCCATTGTGATTCATATGCTCTCGAATTGAAGTGCCAGTTTCAGCATCCCAGATTATTATCTGCTGGTCCCAAGAGCCTGAAGCAATATAGCGACCGTTTAGAGAGAACGCAACAGAAGTCACTGACTTTGAATGTCGGTCCAGGTTGTAGACGCTCGTTTTGGTTTCGATGTTCCAGACTCTCACCGTGTGGTCGAATGAACCTGATGCGAGGTGCTTACCAGCAGGAGAGAAGGTAAGACACCAGATGACGCCTGAATGACCTTCAAGCGGTTCGCAGACTTCAGCGCCAGTCCGCGAGTCCCATATCCTGACTGTACAGTCGCTCGATCCAGTTGCGATGCGCTGACCATCTGGGGAGTAAGCTACACACAACACCCCGTCCGTATGCCCTTCTAAGCTCAGGAGTGCAGCGCCAGTCTCAGCGTCCCATACTCGTGCCAGACCATCCCCGCAAGCCGAGGCGATACGACGACCGTCCGGAGAGAACGCTACACTATAGACCGCATCCGGATGGGATATAGTACGCAAACACGATGTCCAGTCCTCTTCTGCTCCTCGCGTGACAGCAAGTGCGTTTGGGAACCGTTGCTGCATAGCTCGCCCGAACTTTGATAACTTCGGAGCGAACGGGAGAGCAGATATGTACAGATGGGGAGTACTTGCCGATATGGCGTCGTAGAAACTAAGCACGAACCGATATACGTCGGTTGCATACTCAGAGCAGGCTGCGAGCCTCTCCTGTTTGATATCATAGCATCAGTCCTGCTGGCAAAGAGAACAAACCTATGTGGTACTTACCGGGCTTTGATTCATCAGGCTAAGCCCGAGCATACTCGTAGATGCCACCTCGAGCTCACCTAGCAGCGATAGTACTTCGATCCAGTAGACCAGCGAGTCTCCAAACAGGAACAGCTTCAGCTTGTCTGTGATAGAGTCAATTTCAGTCTCAGCGATGTGACTGTACCAGTGGAGACAGCTGTATCGTAGGTATCCAGGAACCGCCGCTCGCACTCGTTGGTTGAGGCTAGGTACGTCGGCGTTGAGTATATGCGATGTCTCCAGCCCACATATGTTGAACCTCAGCTCCGCTAGCATCGTTTCGAGACAGGATTCAGTAAGCAAGCTGTGATAGTGACGTAAATCTATATAGAAGTCACCCGAGCGAGCGCTGTCGGTGATGTAGTCCTCGAACGATGGGTGGTAGACGCGCACCGGACCGCCGGCACCACCATGCTCGTACAGTACCGAGCCGAGGGCTTTCACCACTGTGCGTAGAGTGCTTGTATCCACTCGCTTTGACAGAAGTTGACCGAGGTCAGATATGGGGAGCGGAGCTCGAGATGAGGTAGTCACGATAGCCCCAACACATAGCCGAACCATTGCCTTGTTGTCCTCGTCTTCGTCCTTGATCCCGCTGCGGATAGCAGTAGTGTATAGCTGGTCCAACCCTGAGTATGAACGAGGTGCCCCGGTGGCGGGTTGACGCAGTTGTAGCATCTGGTCAAGCCGAGTATTCACATTCAGACCGGCTTCTACAAACTTGCAGGCTGTATCCGCCCATATGAACAGCCCACTTGCACGGGCCGCTAAGCTTCTGACTTTGTCGTCTGGCCATTCGGGTCGACTCCTGGATGAGGCGATGGCAGCCATACGTCGCTGAACAAATACATATATATCATCCGTGGCGTTGTCGTCCACAAGATTGCGTGATGACACAGATTCGTCCGTTTGGCCGAACGCATCCGTGATATCGCCGTCCGGACGACTAGTGACGATGATCTTAAGCCAAGGTACGAGACGGCACATGCTCCGGAGATAGATCAGGAGCGCACTCCGATGCTCGTCGTTCGCGGTCTCATCGAGTGCGTCGACGGCGACCACTAGGCTCTTTGTCGCATTCGACTCTCTGATAGCCTTGAGCGGCTCCTCTACCAAAGATGCGTAGCGCCTCTGCATATGGGCAGTGCATATCTGCGAGTCTGCCTGTATCGCCTTAACCACAGCTTGCTTGTACGCCGGGCATTTCATGGCCAGTCCGTACACGATCGTGTTCAGTACGCATCGCGCATCTCGCTGCGCAGGGTCGTCTCGCTTGCAGAAGAAGCTCGCAGCTAGCATGTCTTGCTCCTCCAGTCGCTTGCAGACCGACGCCGCGATTGAGCTCTTGCCGAGACCAGCGAAGCCGTACACCCAGAGCAGCCGCTGGCTAGAGTCGAAGTCGTGAGACCAGGCGAGTATGTCGTCGATGGTGCGCACTCGAGTACCTGGCATGCACGCTCTGTTGGGGTTGAAGCCCGCGTAACCGGTAGGAGCGAGCATTTTAAGGCTTGTTTGGTCCTCTAGCCAAGAAGTCTTGTGTATTAGCACCACCTCTACAGTTTGTGCCAGCGGACCTACGGGTCAACTGGGCGGCGATCAGTGTTTGTGCCGCGACTTTCGTGTCGTACTCCTTCTTCAGTCTCTTGAACCTGTCTAGTATGTCTTGTATGTGATCTTTCGTCGTCGAGTCGATCGTAGAGTATAGTATATGCTCTATAGACGCAGCTCTTGTTAGGTTCTGTGGTGAATGTGTATCGAATATCATTGCTCACCCCAGGTGCTTTGTGACTTGTACTCCAGTACGAAAAGTGACGCATCTTCGATCAGGTTTAGCATCGCCGTCACGGTGTTCTCTAGGTTGGCGTTCGCGACGTCTTGAACCGACTTGATCGTCGGCGTCAGCTCGGCGAGCTGCTCGATCAAATCGTTCAGGGTGTCGTCCTGCTCCTCTTGTTTCTCGATCCGCTGGTTTCAATAGAGGCGAACGGTTTGATGATTAGACAAAAATCTTACTGAGCCACTGTCAAATGGGCCCATACCTCCCATGCCATAGAGCAAACCGAGAACGCAACCTTTGCTCCACCTGTGGGATCTAACTATCACGCATGTTGTGTCATTCTGGGATGATTGCTAACGTTGAAGCGCTTACTCACCTCAGATAGCGTGTTGCCGAGTTCGAGGAGAGTCTTGAACGCAGACCCGAGTTTTCCCGAGGTGTTCAGCCCACTCTGTCGACTCTCGATTTGCTGTACCTTCTCCAATGCCGAGTCGTACGCTCGCTTTGCCTACATCGATGTTAGCAGTCTACCTGAATAAGGCTCAATCTCTCTTTTGTCTCATCCCATCAAGTATATTGCACCACAGGGCCATGCCCAGAAGTGACGATACACACATGTTCTCAATAAACAATGATGTATAAACAGATATACCTTTAAGTTATCCATGAGCTTCAGCTCCACCTTGAACATCTTGTTTTCGCACTCTGAACTCGACTATAAGTTAGAACTAGTAGGACACTCTCCGATCTTCCGTACCCAGAAGCAGTGGATCGCCTTCCACCAGACTTGAAGCTACACATGTAGCATTGCCGACCCGATTTTGCGTGATCTTGTGCACTTCTGTAACCTGGAAGGTCATAGCCGAATCGTCATCAAGGTCACTATAAGACCCCCAAAATCAGATATTGGATCGCCTGAGATAGAAATTATAACTACCAAGGTAGCATTAGGTCTTTCCAGACTAGAGGTTGCTTCATTTTGGCTGTCGGTAGTTCGTGTATGACTTTGCCATCCACCAAGACCTTGACGTCGATATCACGGTCTGATTGACTTGGAACCACCTTGATTTCTGTGCCGCAGAACCGTCAAGCCATGGTCACTGAAGATGATCATGCGCATATCATCACCTTGCAAATGCCGCCGGATAGTTTTAGTAGCCCCACTTGTGTGTTTCGATGACATGGTCGTGTGGTGGTCGCGTTCAAGGGTAGCGAATCGCCCAATGCGGTTGAACGCCCGCTTAAGTGAAGCAAATAGGCGCCGGGATGACGGTGCTTGGGCGGTAGATCCGAACACCGGTCACCCCAGCCGCCTGTTTCAGCTCACTTCACTGGCTGGATGTATCAAATGTAAACATATCCATATCAGTATTCGGCATTCCACTCGTTTGGTTGATGTGCCTGTAACCGGGCCGCGCCCTTGCTTGCTGGCCTATATTTGACTTTTGACTTTTGTTATAGTTGTGTAGTATCCGACCGACAGCGCATCTTCGTTGTTTTTGTGAGCAGTATCGGACGTTCTCTAAGTGTCTGCTTCATGTAGGGCATAATAAGAGCAGCCGAGGTTGCGCAGAGTTAGAAAATGTTGCGTCTCATGTTCACTTTGCGGACGCTTAAGTTCTAATTCCGCATTGCTAGCCTCCTGTGCTCACTAACATCCGTGTCTTAAACCAGTCCTGAGAGTGCGGTGTTTTTGTCAGGAGTGGTCCTGTATGAGACCATGCAGCACGGCAAGCGCCGTCGCCGTTGCCTGCGGCGACGGCACATGTATGCATTACCGTTCGGACTTTGGAACGTAGCCCAACGGGCTTATTTCTTTTCTCTTCTTTTTCTTATCGTTTCACACTATTTGTTATATTCGTCTATACATTGTACTTCCCGTTGTACTGCGAGCGGTATCCTCGTTCACTCACTGAACCCCGGTACCGCTGCGCAGGTTAGTTAGTACAATCGCATCCCTGTTCACTCACTGAGCCCCGGTACCGCTGCGCAGTACCCGTACCTCGAGGACCGCCGCTCGCTTCGCTCGCGACAGTTTTTGCATAGAGTATAACAATCAGATATTAATTACTATGTATATACAACTAATTACAACACAAAGCGATAGAGAAAAGAGAGTGAAAAGTAAGAGTAGAAAGATAGGGAGCAAGAGGGTGAATAGGCCCGTATTTACTCAGCAAGAAATGGTGGGTGTGATAATCAGTCATAACATGCTATTACATAGTTACACCATTACACAACCCCCCCATTTATTTCACACCAATCACACCACCAGATTACACCTTGTGTAATTATCACTCTAATTATGCATGCTCATCACGCCAGCTCATTATGTTGAATCATTATATGCAGAAATCACACCTGACCAAATTTACCTAATAAAACGTCGAAATAATCAGCAAAACACAACAACCCAAACAATCACTTGACCACGCTTCACTACTACTATGCAGAAGCCAAGGAGCAAACGGTATTTATTTGTGTAACACATAGTACAATACATTCGTTAATAAAAAGGCTCCCTTACGATTAATCGACGGCCAATCGTCAGATTGAGCAACCCAAAGCCTAGTAAAACAAGTAGAAGGTTAGTGCACTGCCACGGGTACTCATGGTTGTGAATACGTACTATTGGGCACAACGCGCCTGGAAGTGTAACCGAATGTGAAGTCGGGGGGGACTTGGGGCGAGGACAGCAACAAAACCTCGTCTTAAATCCCATTCAGCGGCTAAGCCCGAAGATTCTCGGCCGGCACGGTTCGCTGATCGTAAGACATCGCGGGTGGGTGATTTCCGATCAGTGGTTCGGCAAACTGTGCCTTAGTATCACAAGCGCTGACCGACGTTTCCTGCCGCCTCCCACCACTCTCCCGTCCCTCCTTCTGCTTCATACACCCTCTCGCCTAGCCTACCGAAGTCCATCCCCGCCAACTTCATGCTGCAATCTGCTCCCTCAACTTCGACTCAGTCGCCACGCCAAATCTCTCTGTCGATGTCTCCTCGACCTTGACCTGTGTAGCACTGGATCGTGCGCCTACGGTAAGTTCTTTCAACATCGTTTTGCCGGATCTTATTGACCTTTTTGCATACTCTCTCGTCTCTAATTCCGCCCACTCTCAACGCCGGTTTTTTACTACAATAACCATTCCAGTAAGCCAACTGTGTTTCTCTGTGGCGTGGCCACCCAGCAAATTAAGTAATTCGCCCTCAAACTCGACTTTGACTCCCCTCCCCCTTCGAATCCCCTCTTCCTTCGACACTCTCTTTCTCTGTAACAACCCTCTTAGTGCAGTACTCTATGCGGTGCGTTGGTGGCGTAGCCTACACCGATTTTAACGACGCTGGCTAATCAAATTGTTCTTAGATTCAGCGTGCCAGGTGTACATCAGGAAAAGCCCCCCCATATCCCAAGTGCTTGGAAGTGGTAAAAGTCTCAAAAGTCATCCGAGACAAGGTCCGACTTTCTAACTACTAGCCAGTAGTTTCCGAGCACTTTAAAAGTGCTCGCGGACTCAGGGTCTAATTTGACTGCTCGCCGACTAGTACCCGCCGGTCTCAACTCCGGCCGTCAACCCGGCTCTAAGCAGGCCGGTTTGCTGTGTGTTCAGCCGGTGTTTGGGTGCAGGCCTGCTGCAACGCCGTGGCCGGCCTGACGGTCGTTTGCCGACTGCTCGTTGCGTGGTGGCTTAACTTATATGTATGTAGCAGAGGCAGATTAGATTTTATTCGTATGTACTACAAACAACAATAACACCGTAAAGATGTGACCAAGAGGCGTGAGGGGGAGAATACGAGGTCAAGACGGAGCCTGCTGGGTACAGTGGCTCGTACTTGTGCTGTAGTATGGGTGTGCGTGCGAACGGGTTGATTGTTGTGTCTAGGGGCGGTCATACGGGGCGCAAGGCGGGTCAAAAGTGGTGGGGTCGTCTAATCAGGGTGGAGGCGGCGACGTGGATCCAGGCGGTCCAAGGCAGGCGTCGAGCCATGAAGGGGGCGCGGCGATGTTGGTTTCCTGTTTGGTTGATGCGCACGGGTTAAAACGCAGAGATGAAGAGGTCGGGAACGCGACTTACCGTATTATTACGTGCTTGGGCGGGCTGCCGAGGGACAATGGTGGTGAGCAGCGGGCGGGTAGGCGTCGGACGGAAGCCACTTAATGGTGACAGGCGGGCGGGCGACGCTGGTGCGTCAATCGGTAGCGGGCGAGGGTGTTGCAGAGGACGCAGAAAACCGCTAAGTCGTGGTTGTGTTGTGAGACTAGGCACATCACGTGCCATTTCGGTTCAACCAGCCTGGTATCTTGTTCATCACCACCCCCCTGGCTGACCGGCAACAGACGACCACTCATTATTGCTCGCCTGCCCCTGCAACGTCTAAGTCTTATACGGTAACTCTCCACTTTGCCCATTTCGCTGTTTATTTTCTTTGCCGAATCCGCCCTCGCTCGTCGGCCACCTTCTGTGCTCTGTACTCGCCTCCACCCCTCAAGAACCAACTCCCCGCCGCTCGTGGCTTGTCCGACCGCCGGTACTACACCTTTGCCCTGACCATCACATCGAAGGTGATCTGCGATGACACCTACTCGAACAAGTCTTGGTGTCGTCAGCTACGGCGGCTTACCTTGCGCAAGATCAACCAGACGCGGTGCAACACCCACCTATGTCCGCCTTCGCTCGCCTGAACTACCCTGCCCATCCGAACAACGAGCTCCTGCGTCTGACGCACGTTGATGTGATGGTAAGTTAATCGCTCGTCATAAGCGTTTCGCCCACCACTTACCATCTTTCGCCCCAAGCGCTGTGCGCACCAACACTCGTGATCGCTCTATGTACGTCGCACTCATGCAACCCACTCCGGCTCTTTCCACACGTCGGTACGCGTTGGTATGTCCAAATATTCGCGTTACTTGCTGACTCACTCACCTGCATGCGCTGCCAATGCGCACGCTTGTTCTGGATACAATTTATCGCTCATACGACCCCTGCAACATTCGCCCACGGCTCACGCGCCTATTGATGTTTTGTACTGTACATACAAATGAAATTTATGCCTATTTGTCGTACATACATTTGAGCAAGGTGCAATAATCTAATGAACGAAGCAACCTGGCCGACCGACACTTTGATCAAGCGGTCGGCGAACGACCGTCAGGCCGGCCACGGCGTTGCAGCAGGCCTGCACCCAAACACCGGCTGAACACACAGCAAACCGGCCTGCTTAGAGCCGGGTTGACGGCCGGAGTTGAGACCGGCGGGTACTAGTCGGCGAGCGGTCAAATTAGACCCTGAGTCCGCGAGCACTTTTAAAGTGCTCGGAAACTACTGGCTAGTAGTTAGAAAGTCGGACCTTGTCTCGGATGACTTTTGAGACTTTTACCACTTCCAAGCACTTGGGATATGGGGGGGCTTTTCCTGATGTAGCGCTCGGAGTTGCAGCGCCTTACATGGTTTTTGACGTAGCTCTTACCCCAACGGATAGCCGGCACGCCGTTCCTCGGTGCAATAGGTGCCGTGCCCGTGAATGCACTCACTCGGCCGCACTTTTCTTTTCGTGTCCTCGCCCGTGCGGCAGCGGCGATGTTCTGTAAGTACAAATCTCATCGACACTTCGTACTCTCCCACTGACCGAGCTTGCTTGTTCTGTTCACCCTCATCTACTGGTTCTACACCAAACCCGGCGTGCCCAACACAGCTCCTTTCGTCGCCGATCGGAGTTAGTTTGACTTGACTCATAAGTCTCCTCGCACAACACCTGATTTGCATACTCGCTCGTCGCTCCAGCTGATCACGCCTAGTATTCTGAGTACGCCATACCTGCTCGCTGACTTCATCAGGTAGTACTATCGCCCAGCACCTTTAGCCTCATTTCCAACCCCTCTCCACTTATCCAACCCTCCTTCGGCACCTCCTGTACCGACTATCACGCATGCGCAAGCGGTAAGCAGTACGCATCGCACCACTCGCGACTGGGGCTGACGCGATATCACGTCGCCTGTTGCAGGGTACGCCTTGTACTCTGTCGTGCCTGCAGGAGTTTGGGCACGTCTGTCTCGGATTTGGGGATGCTTCGTGCGTATACACTCTTCCACCCTGCACCCCTTTCTACGCCGGGGTTTTTGTTTGTACTGTAGTTTTACTTCACTCTAATCTATATGTTTTCTCCTCACACATGACTGCCTAAGCCCGCTTGTTTTTGCAATTTTTTAGTATTTTGTTTTTGTGTGTGATCCGAGTCATAATTATGATGTGTTACTAGCTTTAATCACACTCAAGGGTTATAGTTACCTCGGTGTGATATGGGAGGGTGATTGGGCGTAACCGGGCGTAATCACGTGATTACACTACCCCCCGGGTTTATTTCACCCACCGTTTTTGCTGAGTATACCCTACGATTCATACTAGGGCCCGGCATGGGCACGTTTATCCCGGGTACTACCCGGGCGAAACCCGTATGGGTAAGCGTGGGCCGGGTCCCGGGCAGGAGCGGGCAGGCTGTGCGGGTGATGGGTAAGCCCGGGCAATATTGGCAATTCCCATGGGTACCCAGCGCTTAACAATGTCCCAACGTGCCACCATCCGCTTGCTCTCCGTTCCCGACTCGCACCCTTTGCGGAAAGAGGTCGACAAAGCGTTACGAGGGCGCAAGAACCATCCGTCCCCGCTCCAGAACATCCTCCGATTCCTCAAGAAGATTCCCTACGAACTGGAACGGTGGGACTTCAAGGGCAATAAGTCGCCGCATCTTCAAATCCCTACCGGACTCTTCCCAAGCCGAGCAGACGCGCTCCGCAGCGCCGCAGCGGATCAATCGCCCATCCAAGTCTTCACGGATGGCTCCAGGGGAGACCACGGGGTCGGTTGCGCCGCGGTTCTTAGGAAGAAAGGGGTCACACGCGCTAAGTCTGGTGTCATGACTTGACACGCTTCCAATATTATATTCTGGTTTTATAACATTTTTCTGACACACTTTCCTTTTATGGAACATTGGTCATAAGCTGACTTATCATCTTTGTAATACTTGTCATCAGGGTTCATTAGTCAGGGTCACGTGATCATAGAACCTTCTAGAATGATTAGTCATCTTGTATTTCAACTCTTATATCAAATACCTGTATGACTCGGTTGCCTTCTTAGTTTGTTCACATAGATACAAGGCTGTGTTCTCTATTGTATATAACCAAGGGCAAGTTCGAGGTTACAGACCAAGAACTTGACCTCCTCGTCAATACAGTTCTCTCTCACATCCATTGGTCACTGAGGCATCTCGTCCTCATACCCTTTACTCATCGTCTATCACATCCTTGAGGACTCTGACATTAGGTCAAGTTCTTTCCAGATCGTCGCGGCAGCCCTCCTCGCTGTCAAACCATCTGTCCCCATCGCGTCCTTATCATTGTACTTTGTTGAGAACCTATTCGAGACAAGCGCTGGTCCGGTGAAACAGTTGATCCAGGGTGACCCTTGTAATAATCAAAAGCAAGGACCTGCAACTAGTAACCGGAGAGTACCACCCTCTTATAGTGTAATCTTCACCTCGTTCGGGAATCATATCCCCCACTCAGCGTTCCTAGCCAGTCAAAACAACCGCTTGCAGAAACCACACCAGACGCTTATCGCTATAAGCTGGCAGTGACTGTTCAACGCTAGTTGCAGAGACAAGGAATTAGCGTTCAGAAGTGGTTAACTATTGATCGAGTAACCTTCGGGTGAACGCACGACTACTCTGGCTCTATCAGAACACGACCGTTGTTGCTATTGCAACTGGTTTCATCCCGAAATTCGTTGCTGGAAAACTTATTCCCCAGCCGAGATCCGTAAGGGAGGACCTTGCGAATCTACCATTCACTACATCCCAGTCAAACCTCAACAACTGCGTAACCGGGCTCAGCAGTGCTTTGTCACACCCCCCGGTTCCCCTAGTTGTAACATCTGCTCCAGACCTAACGACGGGTCTAATACTATCCAGTGCCCTTACTGCCCAAAGAGGGACGCATACCGCATCGTAGAAACATTCTACCAATTCAAATCCCGCCTATAAACAGTTCGTCACTAAAACCTACATCTCAACCGTTACCAACTCTGTTTATCTAGTGTCACCACCGTTGAATATTCGTGCTGAACCTTTGGCCAGCGCACCTTTACCTCGATCAAGACCTCTACCCGCTCTCAGATACCCCACACCCGAGACATCCCAACTCGAACCAGCTATCCTGCCCCATATTGGGTGGACGATTAAACCCAACGGGAACATCGGTTTATATCTAATTGATATCCCAAATACGTTCACCAGCCTATATAAGAAAAGGGCATCCAATCTAGCGAGGTTGTTGTGGTACCAAAAGTGGGAATACTTGTATACAGAAGAACCACCAGCATATCAAGAGGAAGAAGTCGAGGCTCCCTCGTATTTTAATACACTAAAAAGAAAACGAGAAGACGATGGCGGCCCCTCCTCCACCCAATTTCGGAGACATGACAATGGGGGAACAGATCACGTGGCTATGTAATGCCATGACGAATGTTGTACTAGCTGTAGATGATATTAGAGGCAATTTGGCTGTGGCACGGACTGAAATACAAGATCTTGAAACACAAATGACCAATGATCGAACACATTTTGACGAACAACTCGGCTTAGCCGGCGTGGACGTAACCAACACATTTAACCGTGTCGTAGGCATTGAGGCCCTTGTTAACACTGTTATTACGAATCAAAACCTGCCTCAACCTCCTGGAGGCGCTCAAGGAGCCGGAGGACAAGGCGGTGGCCAGGCCGGTGGACAACAACAACCACCACTCCAACCACCTCCGGCAGGACCTGTAGGACAAGTCAAAATGGCCAAACCCGACAAATTCGACGGCTCCAAACGGGAGGAGTTACGCAAATTCATGACCTCGTGCAGACTGTTCATGGATACAAACATGCCTAACCATGGAGAAGACGCAAAAATTGCATTTATCATTTCATACCTATCAGGCTCTGCTCGCCAATGGGTACAATCTTATCTCGAAGTAGATATGCTCGGTAACCAAGTAGTACTTTGGTTGCATGATACCACCTTGTTCTGGTGCGAGATGAACGCGCGCTACGGTCAACTTAATGAAGGTGACGATCATAGGCAGGAACTCAAGAAACTACGCCAAAAAGGCACAGTACAAGATTACCTCACTGAGTTTCAACGCCTATCGGCCTACCTTGGTTATAACGATATCACCCTTCGCGACATGTTCTATGACCATCTGTCTATGGAGGTCAAACACAGCATGCTGGCACAAAGTTTCGACCCGGCTGGAACAACCACTTTCAATGAAGTCGCTGAGCGAGCTCTGCTCATCGACAAACATATCCAACAATTCGCCAAGGTGGAAAAACCCAAACACTCTTCACCATCTGCGTCGACCTCCACAGCCCGTACCACCACCACAACTACCACCCAAGCCACCACCACTAAAACCCTTTTGGCAAAAGGCGATCGCGTCTTCACTTTCGGAACAGACGGTCGTGCCACTCGCGGCAAGGTCACCAAAATTGCAAAAAATGCTAAAGGGTTCAACGCACCATGGGTGAAGTGGGACGGACAGGAGGGAGAAGTGAAAATGACCTTTGACTCGCTAAAAAAGGACACTCGGCCAGCACCTAGTACGCCGAGTGACCCAAAAGGTCCAGGACCAATGGACCTGGACAGTACAGGCAAAGGGAAGAATGTCCTTACATGCAATCGCTGCCAAGGCAAGGGCCACATGGCCAAGGATTGCCCCAGCAAACCTATGTCGGGATACGAAGTATCAGTAGAGAAGGTGGAATCCGAAGAAGAGGAGTCGGAAAAAGAAGACGCCTGAACAAAACCAGGAGATTTGTTTTGGGCGAAATCTTAAATAAAGTGAATGCGCACAATAACAATAACTTAGATGAACTGGAATGTATGAGTTTAGAAAATAAATCCCAACTTTTACTCTATTTCCGTGCGCATCCATTGAAAACCACTCCTGACCAAAAATCCACATATACGATGAAAGGCTTCCAAGGCTGGGCTATGCTAGACTCTGGCGCAACTTCCACATTTATCAATCGTCGACTTGTTGGCGAATTCAAAATACCAACACAAAAACTAAAAACACCAAGAAAACTTCGTGTCATCGATGGACGCGACATTGCATCTGGGCGAGTCACAGAGTACTGCGCTCTTAATCTTGAAATATTTGGGCACAACGAAATTTTAAGTGCTTATGTAGTAGATGTGGGAAAGCATGACTTGGTGCTGGGTATGTCCTGGCTAAGTATCCACAACCCCGCAATCAACTTCAAGGAGAAGAGTGTTTCTTTCATCTCCGAGTTTTGCGCCAAAAACTGTCTTCATACGGCGCACACTATCTTTTCAGGCCATACCCCGGAAATTGAACTATCTGCTACCACAGAACTACCATCAAATTACCATAAGTTCTCAAAAGTCTTTGCAGAAGAAGAAACAAGCCCCTTACCTCCTCATCGTCCTTACAATATACAAATTGACCTCAAACCAGACGCACGCCCTAGGCACGGTCCCATCTATAGCGTCGGGGTCAAGGAAGATGAAGAAATGAGGTCGACAATCCAACGCCAACTGGAACATGGATTAATTCGACCCTCAAAATCACCAATGGCATCTCCCGTTATATTCGTAAAAAAGAAAAACGGCAAACTCAGAATGTGCATCGACTATAGGCGACTTAACGACATGACTATAAAGAATGTATACCCACTTCCACGTACCAATGACCTTATCGAGAAACTTCGAGGTGCAAAGATATTTACAAAGCTTGACCTCAAGTGGGGATACAATCTAGTACGCATCCGCGAGGGTGACGAATGGAAGACCGCATTCAAAACAAAATATGGCCTGTTCGAATACCTGGTCATGCCTTTCGGCCTTACGAATGCCCCAGCTACATTCCAACACTTTATGAATGACATCCTGCGCGATATTTTGGATGTCTTTGTAATTGTATACCTTGACGATATCTTGATTTTCTCAAAAAATCCCCAGGATCACCCAGGCCATGTTAAAGAAGTCTTATCTCGCCTAAAGAAGCACAACCTTTACTGCAACTTAGAAAAATGCTTCTTTGACGTAACGGAGATTGACTATCTAGGCCTGATTGTCTCGCCTGAAGGGGTACGAGTAGACCAAGAAAAAGTTACCAAAGCAGTGGATTGGAAAATCCCCCACAACGTCAAATCCTTACAAGAATTCCTGGGCTTTGTTAACTTTTACAGAAAATTTGTACCAAATTACTCTGGCAAAGCTCGTGCTCTATTTAACCTACTGCGTAAGGATACGACTTGGAACTGGGATAAGGAAGCACAAAACGCCTATGAAGCCCTGAAACAGGCTCTCAAATCGGCACCGTTATTAATCCAACTTGATCCGGCCAAACAGTTCTACCTAGAAACGGACGCATCGGATTATGCGGTAGGAGGGGTACTTTCCCAGATTGCGGATGATGGAAAAATGCACCCTATTGCATTTTTATCCAAATCTTCCTCACCAGCCGAAAGAAATTACGACATCTACAACAAGGAGCTACTGGCCGTTATCAAATGTTTTAAGGAATGGCGCCACTTACTAGAAGGGACGGAACTACCAATCCAGGTTCTATCAGATCACAAGAACCTGGGATACTTTCAAACCACCAAAGAACTCCGTGGTCGCTTAGTGCGATGGGCGAACTTCCTGGCCGACTTCAATTTCCAAATTTTGTATAGACCAGGCGCTCAAAACAAACGAGCAGATATCTTGTCACGGAAGGAGGAACATCGCCCTGAAGGGGGGGGTGAAAACTCCGTTTTGCTGCCTCCAGAACTCTTTATTGCAGCAATAACGCCCGATCACAATCTCGATCAACAGGTCAAAGACGGAATTTTGGAAGACCCACGATTGTCAAAGGTTATCACAGCTCTTAGAGATAATGAAAAGGTCAAGGACTGGGAATGGGATGATGGGTTTCTAAGGTTCAAAGGCAAAATCTATGTACCAAATGACAAAGAACTACGGAAACTTATCCTAGAGAGCCGCCACGATAACATAGCGGCCGGTCATCCAGGACAATTCAGAACCTACGAACTCGTCTCTAGGAAATATATTTGGTCGTCCATGAAGAAAGCAGTTAATGACTACGTCTCGCACTGCGAATCCTGCATACGCAACAAGCATAGTAATCAAGTACCCCCAGGCCTACTTAACCCCATCGAATTGCCTCTCAGGCCCTGGGAAGAGATCACATATGACTTGGTCACACAGTTGCCAGAATCAGAAGGATTTGATGCTATCCTCACAGTAGTAGACCGCCTGTCCAAAATGGTCCACTTTATCCCAACTTCGTCGAACGCCACAGCCATTGATATTGCTAATCTGTTTGTCACTTATGTCTGGAAACTACATGGCCTACCTAAGAAAACCATTTCAGATAGAGGACCCAACTTCAACTCTAAGTTCCTTCGCCAACTATATAAACGTCTCGATATCAAACCTTCATTTTCTACAGCCTATCGCCCCCAGACAGATGGACAATCCGAAAGGGCAAATCAAGTAGTAGAAGGATTTCTGAGACATTACATATCTCACAGGCAGGACAATTGGGTCGCACTACTTCCAATGGCCGAGTTTTCCTACAATAATGGTGTACAAGCCTCAACCGGCAAAACCCCGTTCTTTGCATGCTACGGTTTCCACCCTCAATTTACAATAGGAGACACAGACACCAAAGACGTACCAGCGGCAGACGAGCGGGCAGACTGGCTTAGAGACAGCTTTGATGAATTACGCGCAGCATTAGAGACTTCTAATCAAAAGATCAAGGAGTTCTATGACCATAAACATAGGGCACCAGTCAAAATCAATGTTGGGGATAAAGTCTTCATTGATAGCCGAGACATACAAACGGACAGACCATCACGCAAATTGGCAGCCAAACGATTAGGCCCCTTCCAAGTACTGGAAAAAATTGGGACACACGCGTTCAAGTTAAAACTACCTCATACTATGAAAGTGCATCCAGTATTCCAGGTTTCTAAAGTACTTCTAAAACAAGACGATCCCTATCAACGAGAACCTATTCCACTTCCTCCTGTTATCACCCCAGAAGGAGAAGAGGAATTCAAAGTTGAAACGGTACTTAACTCCAAGAAGGTTCGAGGCATCGTCAAATACCTAATCAAATGGAAAGGCTATGGCCCAGCGGATAATACCTGGGAACCCTATGAACACTTGGTCAACGCCAAGGACGCACTGTTAAAATTTCATAACAAGAACAAACGCGCTCAGAGGGACCCTCGGGTCTAGACGGGGGGTAGTGTCATGACTTGACACGCTTCCAATATTATATTCTGGTTTTATAACATTTTTCTGACACACTTTCCTTTTATGGAACATTGGTCATAAGCTGACTTATCATCTTTGTAATACTTGTCATCAGGGTTCATTAGTCAGGGTCACGTGATCATAGAACCTTCTAGAATGATTAGTCATCTTGTATTTCAACTCTTATATCAAATACCTGTATGACTCGGTTGCCTTCTTAGTTTGTTCACATAGATACAAGGCTGTGTTCTCTATTGTATATAACCAAGGGCAAGTTCGAGGTTACAGACCAAGAACTTGACCTCCTCGTCAATACAGTTCTCTCTCACATCCATTGGTCACTGAGGCATCTCGTCCTCATACCCTTTACTCATCGTCTATCACATCCTTGAGGACTCTGACATCTGGCGCTCGCCTCGGAGTTAAAGAGCAGTGTTCGATATTGGAAGCGGAGCTGGCGGGCATTTTGTGTGCTACCCGCATCCTGTCTAGGCTAGTCGTGGTCAATGTGGCCACCATTTACAGCGACTCGCAAGTGGCAGTAGCCTGTATCAAAGGCGAGGCGTCGGGCGCTCCCAAATCCCTTTTGCGCGCGATACGGTCGGAGATGAGGAACATTGAGAACAGGGAGGATTGCCTACTCCTGTCCCTACTGTGGTGTCCAGGGCACCGGGACAGCGCAGGTAGCCTTGAAGCGGACTCCGAAGCTAAAGCGGCTGCGCGAGGAAAGGCATACCCACCCGAATTCGTCCCAAAACTCCTCGTCAACTATCGACCCGTCATAACCAGACACACAGCGAAGATTGTACTCAAAGAAACCAACCGGGAATTTGCTCTGCGCAACTGGGAAAGCTCCCGACAAGGTATCAAACTTCGAGACCGCTTCCCCCTCGTCGAACCCAGTTTCTTCCTCCCCACCGTCGATCAACTCTCGAGACCCCACGCCACGCTCCTCTTCCGACTTATCACGGGGCATATCCAACTCCAGCGACACCTCCACTCGATTCACGCAGTGGACTCGCCGATTTGTGAGGGCTGCGGGGACGCGCCTGAAACTGTCGCGCATTTCATTCTTCGTTGTCCGAAGTATGCCCGACCCAGGCAGGACATCCTTGCCTCCAAAGGCAGGGACTATCTCAGTCTGTCTTTCCTCTTTTTCAACAAGATTGCTTTCCCGTCTCTATTTCATTATATTTGTAGCACCGGTTGTTTCCGTGACCACCTTAGATAGTACCCGTATATGCGTAGCACTTCCTTTTTATATTACTCAAGACACTGAGCTAAGTTTTGTCATTAGTTAGTATCTGCCTTGGCGCCCTACTGTTGTCTTTTCCCTCTGATTTGTGCTTTCTTTTCCTCCCTCTCATCTATCTGACTTTGATGTCGATCCATAAGGCCACGCCTTCATTCAACAATAAATTAACGATTAAAAAAAAAAAACAAAAAAAAAAAAACAATGTCCCAAACGAATCCTGCCCACACAGAGTGCACGAACGAGCCAGCATGTGCGAGAGTGATTTGTGAGCGCGCAGAACAAATATCTGAGCTATAATATGTGAGTTAAGCTATCGGAAAAGGGAAACTCTGAGGATTTGATTGTTTTAGAATCCAACCGAGTACATATTTAAAACGTATTGTAGCAGCGCATTTAAGCTAACCCATGTATCACAAGGCCCCTGGCGATGGGTGACTATTCGGTAACGTTATTGAGTGCACCAAACCTGCGGCTAGTCAGGATAATCTCGAATTCCATCTTCGCACACCACTAGTCATAGTGGAAGTCCTCCGTCAAGGAGGGCTGCTTGCGTACTGGCACAGACAATAAAAGGCAATGCCACGGGTATCAGAACTTGCTTCAGGCACCCTTAGCTCACCAGGTATGTACATTTCTGTTCTACTTGAGTCGCATATACTTACTCTTTCAATTCAGCTTCGTCCGTTGGTGCAGAGCGAGCGTTGTCGGGAGGTCATTTAACGGTTGGTCACTTACAACACTCAATGGGTGACACCATATTTGAGGCTAAGATGACCATTGAGTCTTGGCTTGACACTCCATTACTCCCGTCGGTGGATGTGGCCAACACAATCGTCAAGGGAAGAGGACAGCATCGATATAATTACTTGATATATACTAGACAGTTTGTGGAAGCGTTATATTTGCTTAGTCACCGTGCGAACACGTGACTATCCAAACTTGTGTTCTAATTCTACCATCTTCGTAAAATGAAAGTTCCATTCGTTATTATTCGGCAAAAACACCGTAGAAGGCATAAGGCGGTGTCTAAACTCTCAATATATCGTGCAAAAGGTCTCAAACCAAGGAGAAAGACTCGGAAGACCGTTAAAAGACCGGCAGTGGACCTTGAAACTGTCACAACCCTGTACTATCTAAGGTGTGAGCTCGCTCTTGTGTCCGTCGAGGGACTCGGTACGCTTCGCGCTTGTGCTGAAGGTGACTTGTTGCGACCCGCTTGTGGGTGCGCCTCGTGGCTACGATATGGACCGCGGTCCCTTGGCCTGAATAGGCGCTGGAGATGTGTTGTGTCTTTAGTCTGGTGGCTGGTACAAGCCACGAGTCGAAGTGGTCTTAAGTCCGATCCGAAGGGAATGAGGATCGACTGCCC
>WSTH01000210.1:0-32904 GCA_019616345.1 Ceratobasidium sp. 395 | reverse complement strand
GTACTACATCCCTATTAGCTTTAATTTTCACCCGCTGACTTTTACGCC
This sequence comes from Ceratobasidium sp. 395, assembly GCA_019616345.1. Lineage (NCBI taxonomy): Eukaryota > Fungi > Basidiomycota > Agaricomycetes > Cantharellales > Ceratobasidiaceae > Ceratobasidium > Ceratobasidium sp. 395. Next base: position 32,856 of record WSTH01000210.1, on the reverse strand, counting down.
GGGCTGGACTCAGTCCAAGCTAAAAAAAATCGTCCGGAGGTAAACCTCGTAGCTGTAACAACCAATTAATGCGGTTAGTTAATTCAGAACACAATATGGCTCGTGGTAGGCTCGACCGCACAGAGCATCTCGAAGGCAAAAAGCAGTAAGTTTGCCCGAACATAATTTAGCTAGTGAAGCCTTTTGGACTATCGTAACGTAACGCTGAGCCCTAATGTAGCAGGACCATATGCGCTTCCATATATATGCGCTTCAGTTAAGGTGTTGATCTTCAAGTATACGTTTTAGGCTTTAGTCGAATTAAAGCTCAGCCTTGGATTTGCTTCAATTACTACTATGCATTTTGCTCGCCGGAAATCTACGAGTGCGCTTGGCTGTCGTGCGCTAGAGCACCTCATGGCACTCTTAGTTTTTCGGATTATTGAATTGAGTCGCCAGCGCTCGTAAAACTGCTTGTGTGTGCCATAAACTCGCCAGCTACCACTCTAGGTAGCTTGAGGAGTCTCAGTCGACATCAAACTGAGGTTTATCCGCTGTAGTCTAAAAGGACGATTTTGAAATGGCAGGCAAGAAAAATAGTAACGTCAGGAAAATCACCTGACAGCGATAGCCGGCGGCTGGTAGGCGGCGTGAGGCGGCGGGCGGCCGGTTAGCGGTGACCGGCCACAGGTGGCGGTGGCTATATAGAGCGGGGTCGTACCCGGCGGTGGCCTTATTGGTATGGGTCATGGGCGGAGACAGGGGCTATTCATAGAGCCACGGCTGGTGCCCGCCGTAACGGTTGCACATGTAAGCGTATATAGACGGCGCGGCGCCCACCCCATCTACCAACCGTTAGTCAACCTCAGCTAACCCAGCCTTTGCTAGCTGTGCGTACACGTAAAACGCAAGTCAAATGCTTAAATAGACACCCTACAGCGCACAACCCCTCCTGTTAGACTCGCCAACACTGTTGCTCTCAGACGACCCCCAGCGCTTCCCGCACCATTGTTTTGCTGGTTAAGATTAGCAGATGCAGCTCAGCCGAGCTACACCTTTCAGCATTGGCGAGCTTAGAATCAGCTTCCGGTCCGTATCCCATACTTTCTATGGCTCCACGCTATTGATTTAGACCAGGTATGTTGTAAGGCGGCACACATTGCGCGCCCCCATTTGTATATGTTTGTCCCTTTTAGATATTTGTCCATGCTCTTTTTCAGCCCGTTCGCTAAGAGTACCCATGTGATTCGTAATTTCATCTAGCTTCGATTCGGGCTCGCAAGCATGCCGTAACGACTGGCGTAGCCCACACGATATATTGGACCGCTCAAGTGTTACTTGGTCAACTTTTCCCCACCACGCAGTCCCCTCGTAAAACTTCTCACGAGTTCCTATTGCCTGGTTCACTCAGAGTTGTTAATCGGCCGTACCCAATAAACCAGCTACGGTAGATATAGTAAGTACCATATCTTGTAGCTACTGCGTTGTGTTAGCACACCCTACACCATCTTCGTTTCGAACATGGTAGTAAGAGCCCTTGTCAGGTATGTATGGTGTTTATGGTACTGTGCATGACTAACTTGGTTTCTTCGACACAGGACTTGTTTTGATTCACTCAAGCAGAGCATGCAGTAAGTCCGAATTGACCTCTTGTACTATGGATGTTAAACTTATCTAATATATAGGCAACAAGTCAAAATCATATTATTCTAGGTTGTGTATTACACGCGTGTATTGCTCATCTAATCGATTAGTTACTACTTCTGAATAATATACGCGTTTATGATCAACAATTAGAGGGTGCGAGTGAATACAAAGAGCTATATTAGTCGATGAGGACGCCAAAAATGGCTGTTTTTACCCTCGAAGGCGGCCACGGGTTGTGGCCGGTTCTCGCCAAACTAGGTCAGAGTCGCCGCCCCGCTCGCAAAGGCGGCAGGTGACTGATGATCCACTCCCCATTTCTGTTATACGGCGACGACCGGGGTTTAACGGCGGTATGAGGCGGAAGGCGGCGGCGTGGGCGGTAACCGGCGGTATGTGGCTACTGCCACAGGTCTGATTGAGATTTGAGGATGACTGAATCTGTTATATGTTTGCCGCTCGAGTATAAGCCGTGATGGAGTTTCGTTGTACTAGTGAGGAAAACACCTGGAGCGCTCGATACATAGTACTGTTACAACGATGCTGCTTCAGTATCTTGCTCCGCAACTAGGTAGTAAGTTCGGTTGGCTCCTCTGTATATATGCGTACAATACACGAAAATTGTAGCAGCTCATCTGTGGCTGATGATATTGTAAGAAGATATCTATACGGAAGGGAGCACACCGACAATTACGTTGACGGTCGAAGTTCAGTCACACCGATGTGTGTGCGGCCGGTCTCTACGGCATCAGTCCCAATGCCTTCGTAACGTGCTTTTTTCTGCGCATCTCCTAATACGTGATCGACATAGCGTGATTGTATGTAGCTCTATTACCCATCTGTTGAACCCCAATGCCGCTGCCACTCTGCGATGATCTGAATGTTTGTTTAGAGGCTCGCAGTGTGGCTCTAAATCATGGATGCTTTTGGCATGAGCGGGCAGATTTCAGCACGCTCCACTTCAAAGTGCCTGATTACATAATACGTGAAAACTCCGTTCCGAACTTCACCACCATTTCCCGGCATAAATCTGTTGCATGGAGGTCGTCAAAATCTTGCTGGAGGCGCGGTCGGCTCTCGAAAAGGCCGCGTCTGACTTTCTTGAGGCATGTACTACACTAAAACTGGTCACTATCCCATCGCTTGCATCAGCAACCGGACAAATGGCGTTCGAGAAGAATATAGACAATATCTTATCCGGTGCGGATTGCGCTAGTCTAATAGCTAACTACATGTTCAAATCGCGTACTATCCTCAATACACTGCTCAACCTGTCTACATCACGCGTTCCAATCAACAACCTACCCGCCGAAACTCTGAGTCACGTCTTTACGCTTGTCGCGGCTTCTTCTCCGTGTAGCCCTGTTGAGACTCAGCGAGACACTCTGCTAGATATTCCGCAGGTGTGCACGAAATGGAACCAAGTCGCAAGCAGCACCCCCTCGCTATGGTCGCACATCGATATCAATCTATCTCGCTCTACGATACCCACCGCGCTCGGGCGTGCTCAGATATGGCTCGACCGCTGCCACAACATGCCGGCTCACCTTCACTTAATGGGCGGTTATGGACGAGTTACCCAGGAACATATACCAGAGATTCTAATCGCAATACAGTCCCACGGAGGGCCGCTGAGCTCACTGCTCGTCAGTAAAAGTCGGCACTACTCCTTAATTCATGCTTTGCTCGGTTCCACACCCGGCCACGTCCTTTCCAGCTCGTTGAAAACTCTGTTTTTATCTGGAATCCACGAGTTCAATGAAAACCTTAGCTCTTTGGCTATGAATTCACTTCGAGAACTTGTTGTGTTAGACCTATTCGATCTAAGCGGCACTACATGCCCCAGCATAGACGGTCTTGCCGAGCTTCTATTCAGCTGTTCTACACTGCATACCATTCGAATCAGATACTTGGAGCCATTGCCAGGTTCATTACAAGTCCACCCAACAATAGCCCTACCTCGACTGAGACTCCTGGAGTTCTCGAGATGTGATGATATGTTGCCATTGTTGTCGAAAATAGCTCCTGGTGCTCTTGAACTCGATTTAAGGCTGGATGCCGAATATATCGAAGGCGATCAGCACAATTCGCCCGGTCAGTCACTCTTTGCCCGCTCCAACGTTGTATCGCTCTTCATAAATGATTTCGAAGACGACTCCTACCAACAACCTACTGTTGCAACCTTCCTCGCCTCCGTCCCACGTTTGCGTGCGCTCCAAACCGATAGTTTTAGCCTTGTCCAGGACTTTGCTATAATGCTTGAGACTCCAGTCGACGATCAAGCACCTCCACAAGTTCCGTGCTTACAGTCTCTGTGCCTAGTTGACTGGGCTGTAAACCGCCGGGCTGTTAACCTTATAGAGCGAATACTTAGGCGAAGAAAGCTACGCAACCTTGCTTTCCTAGCTTGTGATTACCCGTCATCCTTTTCTCAACCGATTGACGTCGACGAGGAAAACGGGCTGCCCTCTGATCACGACGACGACAATAGCGAGCTTGATACTCAGATATACCAGAAGCAGATGCCTCGGAGCATGAGGGACTGGTTTTCTGCGCGAGTGGGAAGTGTTGTGCTGTGCGAAGAAATCAATCGCGAGGGATTCTACCATGGGGTGGATCCGTTTGTTCAAGGTTTGATAAGGCCGGTCTGACGAGGTCACAGAGAGTTATATAGGCGATAATCGTTTCTATGATTCTCCCCTTATGGTATTTTACGACTTATTCTTATGGATCGGCCCTGTCGTCGTGCGTATCCACATGTTTAGAACCCAAGCCTCTAGCTCCCGTTGCTTCCTTATTGCTTTATGTGTGCTTTGCCGAACCGAATTATAACATCGTACTATGGCTAGTAATCGTGTCCCGTCAGATCCGAACAACTATTTGGCTTAGTCGCGCAAGTAAAATACTTTGAAATCTTGCCAGATTCAACCCACATAATTACTCTCAATGCATAACAATGAGAGGCCGCTATCATTGTATCCTTATCAGGATAATGAACAGTCGTAATATTTATGCTATATTCATACACGAATCCTACTATACTGCAGCTAACAGAATTATAGGCTATAACACGGCGCATAAGTTCTGTTCCGAGCTAGCTAGACCTGTTTCATCCCTCCAACTTATGACATGCCGCTCATTATGCTTACAGGCAACTTCAGTAACGTTCGTCTATTCTTGCACAGGGCTGCCGTCTACTATGAGACTGATGCAATACATAATTTAACTTCCCTCTGCGAGTTACTCTATAATTATCATTTATTCTATGTCAAAGAAATGAGCTTGAAACAACTCATATAGTAGTGGGTGTTTGAGGTTTTGCCTCACGGCAGCGCCAGGCTGGGCATCGGCACCCGAATCTGAGAGCGCATCTCAGATTTCGTTCCTACTGTCATCCCTGTTAGCCCCCAAACTTCAACATAGATCAGAGCAGTAAGTACTTACCCTCGGAAATGCAACCCGGGAGCCAACTCTCGTCACCAGCTTGAGCGCGGTTTTAAATCACGACTGGGTTGTATCCAGTCGAGTTGCCAGCATCTGGGTACCAATACAGCCTTTAAATCCAAGTTCTCGTAAAAAATGGGCTTCGTTCGGCTTGGTAGAGCCGCGAGGAGTGTATATCCCAGTGCCACAGGAGCCATGGTAGGGGCGGGGGCGGGGGCGGGGACGGGGCCTAATACCCCAGCCGTTAGGTCGCTCATATCGTGTGATTATGTCGCGGAGGAGTAAAGGAAGGAGGTAAAGGAAGGAGTAGCAGACGTCATGTAGAACAAGCCTAAGATGTTTTGGGTTGAGTCTTCGGCTGCAACCGGAGCAGATCCACTACCAGACACAGAACAGACACATTGGTAAGTAGACCGCGAAATTGGTTATTTCCGGCGGTGTAGCGCTGAGTGCGCTGCCGCTTGGTGCAGCAGCGGACTCGTCGCTTATAGAAATCAGCAACGACTGATAATATAGATGTCGGTAGTCTCGCTCGAAGGATATGATTGATGAAACTCACATCCTGACCCGTACTTGTATTCCCTACACCTCTCCTCGCTCGCAGTTCTAATCACGGCGGCCTTGTCTCAGGAGTAGATATCATCTGCAACACACCAGCCCGAGTTCCGCATAGAGAGGCCGGCTAACAAGCTCGACTGTGTATAGTTGGATCTCGAGTTCAGCGCCGGTAGTGTAGTCGTTCAAGGCGTCAACGATTCGGGTGTTATTTAGTACGTCCATGGCCAACCGAGAAGATAGCTTGATGAAGGGAGTCAGGACAAGCTGATGGATGCAATTTGGATGAGATGGCGCTGTTTGGGCACCGACACTTTTCTGTCAGGACCAAGTAGTGACACTGCCAAACAAAGCCCGCCACACCAGAGTGACTCGTCTTACGTAATACGCGCGGCGTGCTCCTGACCTTGACCACGGGCTAACTAAACTAGCGTTCCACATGGAGGCGATCAAAAAATTACTCGAAGCACGGTCAGCGCTTGAAAAGGCCGCGTCTGATTTCCTCGACGCGTGTGCTACCCTCAAACTAGTGGTTACTCCATCGCTTGCATCAGTTCCCGGGCAACTGGCTTTCGAGAGTAACGTGGATGAAATCCTATCTAGCGTCGACTCCGCTAGTCTAGTGACAGATATCGTGCTCAAATCGTGTAGTATACTCAAAAATTTGCTCAACCTATCTACAACGCGTGTTCCAATCAGCAAGCTACCTGCCGAGACTCTTAGTCACATCTTTTCTATTGTCGTGGCTTCCTCTCCGTGCAAACCTTCGAGGAATCAACGAGACACTCTACTGGAAATTCCACGGGTATGCACAAGATGGAACCAAGTCGTAACCAACACTCCCTCACTATGGTCGCATGTCGATATCGACCCGTCGGACTATTTTTTTGCCGTTGCACTCAGGCGTGCCCAGATACAGCTCAAACACTGTCGTAGTATGCCGGTTCACCTTCACTTGTATGATATGTCTGGTATCACCCAGAATCATGGCCAAGATATTCTTGAGGTGATACAGTCTCGCGGGGGACGGCTGGGCTCGCTGATTGTTACCAATATTTGGTACAACTCCTCGGTCCAGGCTTTCTTCGGCTCAATGCTTAGCCACACTATGTCTAGCTCGTTGAGAACTCTGTTTATACATGGAGTCCAAGATGGCTCTGGTCAAAGAACGATTGACTCTTTGCCGGTAACTTTACTCAGTGGCCTGACTGTGTTGGACCTATGGGACCTGAGTAGCAATATGCACCCCAGCGTAGGCGGCATTGTTGAGCTCCTGCCTCGCTGTTCCGCCTTACATACACTTCGACTTAGGTTTTTGGAGTTTTCGCCGGACTTGTTACAATCGTGCCAAGTAGTATCCTTGCCTCAACTGAGGTTTCTAGAAATCTTGGGCGTGAATCGCGCTGCAGTGCTGTCGTTGTTGTCAAGGCTAAACTCTGGCGGGCTTGAGCTTGATGTTAGGCTCGAAGTCGAGTATATTGGAGACGACGGGCTTGATTCGCCTGGCCAACTATTCCTTGCTCGCTCGAACGTTGTATCATTATCTATAAACAACACTACGAAAAATACCGTGCAACGACCTGTAACCAATTTCGCTTCTGTCCCACATTTGCGTGTGCTACAGACTGATAGTATGGATATTGCCCGGGACTTCGCCCGAATGCTCGAGACTACGGTTGACGATCAACTACCCTTCCAGCTTCCATACCTACAATGTCTATGCCTTTTCGAATGGATTTTAAGTCCTCAGGCTATCAGTCTTTTAGGGCAAATTCTTGGACAAAGAAAGTTACGCCATCTCGTTTTCCTGAATTGCCAATACCCGTCGGACTCTGCCCGAAACGTTGACAGGGACCAGGAGAGCGATTCAATTCCGGCTAGCAATGACAGCGGCGTTGGCGTCTACAAATACCAAGATGAGATGCCACTGAGCATGAGAGACTGGTTTTCGGAGCGAGTGGGAGGAGTGGTGGTGGTCGAAGAGTATGATGACAATGGAGTCTACCACGGGGTTGATTTATTTGTCCAAAATTTGATCAGACTTGAATGAAGAATTTACGAAGTATCATTTACGCTCCATGTGATGCCACTGTTACGCTCGCACAGCTGCATTCTCTTTTGTAACTTGTTCTTATCAATCAGACCTTTGATTTGTACGCATCCGCACGTCTAAATATGTTTTGTTCCCTAGCTGGATTATACATCACTAGGCCAAAACGGATTTGATATCTTGCGATTAACGATTGAACCGTATCAGACTCTTAACTTGAACCGTCTCCTTGTATTTCGAACATTCGCCAAGTTAGGGGGCTTGGACCCCGCGTCCGAAGTTGTAGGTTTTGCCAAGTCTCTTCCTTTACCAGACAATTTAACTTTCACGAGCGAACCAGCCTGAAAACTAGTGTATATGCTTGCTGTATGTGATTCCCGTAGCAACTAAGGCATTTGCAGCTGGCGTGGTGGAATTTTGGACATTGTAAATACTACAATCTGAAAATAGCTGAACTCACTATAAATCACCAAATCTATCCAAAGTGTGATGAGATTTGAATCATTCTGGTCACAACAGGTTCGCTAGGAGTACACTCCACAGAGGGCCACGGTGATGCTACGTTAGTGGTTTTTGTTTACGACTAGCCGGGACAATCCAGGCCATTGATGTGCATATATGCGCACCTTATTTCCGTTACACTACACAGCACCAGTCACAAATGCTCGCGTGCGGATTAGGCCATGTGTAAAGGTACTGTTTTGCAAATACGTCGATGGTCGGAGTCTATACTAAGGTGTGTGCTGCCCGTATAATGCGATCGACCTGAGGACGATGGAATGTTTAATTACGTAATATACATCGCGCAGCTCCTGACCTCAGCCACCATCTCCCAAACTAAAACTCTTGTATGGAGGTCTTCAAGAACTTACTAGAGGCGCGGTTGATACTCGAAGAGGCTGCCTCTGGCTTTCTTGAGGCATGCGCGGCACTCAAAATCGTGGCGGTCCCATCCCTCGCAATAATGCTGGGCGAACTAGAGTTCGAAGACAACGTGGATGATGTAATTTCCAGTACCAAATCAGCCACTCTGGTAGAAAGCCACATGCGCGAGTCGTGCTTCATACTCAACAAACTGCTGAATCTGTCTACAAAACGCGTTCCTATCAACAAGCTGCCTGTCGAATCTCTTGGTTACATATTTTCCATCGTCGCAGCTTCGTCTCCGTGCGAACCCACCGGTACTCGTCGAGACTATCTATTGGATATTCCTCAGGTGTGTACAAGATGGAATCAAATTGCAACCAATACCCCCTCGCTGTGGTCACACATTGACATCAACCTCTCGCGTCTCTCGGCAACCACCGCACTCGGCCGCGCTCGGATATGGCTTGACCGCTGCCATGGCGTACCTATTCACCTTCACTTAACTGGAGGCGTCGCCGAAATAGCTCAAACTTATGTACTGGAGACTACTGCCGCCATAACGTCGTACGATGGATCTTTGAACTCACTAGCAATCGCCAGAGATCAGCATCACTCCTTGGCTTATGCTCTGCTTGATTTTGTGCTTGATTCTGTCAAGCCTAACTCATTGAAATCCCTAGTTCTATACGATGTTGGCATGATGTATAGTCGGGAAACACTCTGCCCTTTGCCTTTAAACCTACTCTGTGGACTTACTGTGCTAGACCTGTATGACGTCAGTGGGCCCATACCTCCCAGTGTAGGGGATATTGCCAAAATACTCTCCAATTGTTGCTCTACGCTGCATGCACTCCGACTGAGAAATATGACACTGGCTTCGTCGGGCTCATTGCAAACACACCCAACTATACCCTTACCTCAATTGCGGTTCTTAGAGATCTCATGTGTATATGGTGGTGGAATGCTGCCACTATCGTCAAAACTAGCTCCTGGCGTGCTTGAACTTGAGGTCAGAATGGACGCCGAATATATTGCGGATGATTATGATAGGCCGAATCCACCCGGCCAACTACTCCTCGCCCACTCCAATGTTGTCTCCCTATCCATAAACGAGTTTGAAGATGGCGAGGATCGAGAACCTTTTACCTACCTCACCTCTGTCCCACGTTTACGCATGCTACAACTCAATAGTACGAGGCTTGTCCGAGACTTTGCCTTGATGCTGGGGACTATAGCGGACGATCGAAAAACTTTACTAGCTCCACGCTTACAGTCTTTGTGCTTGTTTGACTACACAATAAGCCCCTGGGCTGCCAACCTTGTGGGACGGATTCTTAGACAAAGAAAGCTGCGTAACCTGGCTTTTATAAACTGCCTGTACCCACCTTCTTTCATTCAACCCATTGGCGGCAGTCAGGAGATCGATTCATTGTCTGAGGATGACGAAGACAGCGAAGACGACGATAACTACCGAGAGGAAATGCCCCAGACCATGAGAGAGTGGTTCTCCGAGCGAGTGGCAAGAATCGTGATGGGTGAACTACCTGACGATGACCAAATCTATCATGGAGTGGACCCCTTCACCCAAAAGCCGATTGAGCTTGAATAAAGAGCTATTAAAGCACCGTTCATGTCATGCGTATCATAACTGTTATGCTCGCCGTACATTCTATCACAAAATTGTTATTGTAAATGTTTTGCTCGGTTTCGCATGTATCCGCATCCAGTTGTCTTTTTATTTTTTAACTGAACAATATACTCTAGCTAACTGAACCAGACTGCAATGCTTCAGAACTATCGACTAAATCTTGTCATGAACCAAACCATTGTACCTTTTTCGAGAACGAGTGGAGGTCATTTTCGTGCCGTGCACCTGTGTCTTTGACGGACCACTCCCCGAGTAGATACCTTCTCAAAGCATGCTGTACGCATAAGGTATTTATTATTACAAACCCCTTGAAACGTTAATGAAAAGGGTGAGCGGGGACGCGCGGGTCCCTCTACACTGAGTCTATCCTCACCGACCAAGTGCTCAGCCTGCACCTGGACTGCCACGATGAGATAGAGTGGGGAGCCCACGAAGTACCAAAGGCTACACGCACGCGTGTGGGCGGACCGCCAGCCACGCCAGCGTAGCTCGTGAGCAAGAAACATATTCTAGTCCTTCAGAAGTAGTGTATAGCACTGGGTGGACAAAAAATGAGATTAAATTATATTTGAAGCGACATAGTAAAACGGAGTATGTGTTGAAATATATATACGAGCTCCACCGCTACAGGAATTGTGGGGCTCTATGTGTTGTGAACATGGGGTAGGCGAGACTCGAGAGCGGAAAAAAGGTCGCGAAAGGCACGTGACTGCCGGCTCAAACGTAGGGACCAGCGTGGTCCGCAAAGCCCCGGTGGATTTGTGGTGGACTCCGTGGGGCCAACGTGGTGTGGCTGCGGATGTCCCCGTGGTGGCATTTGAAATCCACCACACCACGCCACGAACCGCTTTGTCATACCGGTCTGAGCCACGGTGCTGACTCATGTAAGCGCCGGCGCATATATTTGCAGTAGTAAGACTCCAGTGCGAGTGAAACATGCGAGTTTTGTACAGTAAGCCTCTCTGCGATGTTCGAGGGAGTTCGATAGGCCGCGTAGCTCTTTTTTCGTGTATATAAAGAGTGAACGCAAGACTGAAAATCCCAATCTGTTGTTCTTGTGCCACCAATCTTCGTAATGTCTGAAGTGCCGCCGAAAAATCTTTCGCCAGCTGAGGAGTGGTCCAATTCAAAGAAGCGTAAAGGTATCAACGCGCTCTCCGATCTAGCCGCTTGGGGATACCATGATATGGAAATAATAGGTATGTACTCGGTTTGATTCGATGCATCTATAAACTTATGTCCATTTGTACGATAGGCGCAGCGCTGGAAAGCTACCGCTCTGACGTCTACTCCCATTACAATATCGAGCTTTGTAGGGTATACAACAATACTACCGACCCCCCTGTGCCGCATGAGCTGGTTTTCAAGTTCTCTTGCAAGTACCAGAATGCGGACCACCTGCCCCATTACCGACCTCGCGCTAAAACCGGTAATGGAACCTCAACGCTACGTGATGGAGCCGAGAGATGTGATGCGAGGCGACTACTCTCCCCTAGCAGCTCGTCAGTATCTACTACGCCTGCGTCTGCATACTCGAAAGCGAAGCACCGAGCGTTGCTAGCAGTATGGAGCGCGCATTCGCACCGCTCTTTTGAGTCTCTGACGGACAAGTTCCACCGGATGGAGGTGGAATACCTACGCCCGGGTACAATCTTGCCTTCTTCCTCCACCATCTCACGAGACGTCAAGGTCATCCACGCCAAATATGCCCCCCGAGTTCGAGAATACTTTCAAGTAAGTATTCAGCTTTTTAAGATCCTATATTGCAATGTTGACGTGTCCTGTTTAGAACGTCAAATCGGCTGTTCATCTAGCAATTGATGGATGGACAAGTCCAATTTCCGAGTCGTACCTGGGTCTAGTTGTCGTTTGGTTCGACAAGGTGAAGATACATCGCGCCATACTCGAGTTTATCAGGTAAATATTGAATACTGATGCGCATATATGATCTCAAAACTGACTCTTGAGGCTAGATTGACAGCTGCTCATACTGGTGAGTATCTTGCCGATCAAGTTGCGTCATGTATTCATCGCTACGCGCTTCAAGATAAGGTATATAAATGTTTACTATTTAGATCTGTGTCGTGATATGAGACTAACACATGCTAGATCCTGGCAGCAGCACTTGACAACGCAGGTAATAATCTCACCATGGTTCGTCACCTTCAAAAGCGGATCCCGAAATTTCTAGGGGAGCGGTCATATGTACGCTGCCTAGCTCATATTCTCAACCTCATGGCTAAGGTCAGTTTGGTTATGTATTGATGACATCCCGAGTAACTAGCTTTGACATTATGATTCCTAATTAGGGATTTATGCTACCATATTCCCGCCCATCAAAACGTACAAAACAGGTGTTGATTCGTAATAGTGCTAATGCGACTGGTAAACCATCTATTAGTGTTGTTCAAGAGTTTCTTCAAGCTCAACAGCTGGACGGCGCACCTCATAACGATGAGCTTGAGGTCCCCGACTCTGCTGAAGCTGACGAGGCAGCATTTGAGCACGATACGCTGGTGGCTCAAGAGAGCGTCGTCAAAGCAATCGAGCAGCTGTATGCGCTGTTTAAAGCTGCCCCTACTAAAGCACAACTGCAGAGCGCTCAAGAGATAATGCCAAAGGTGAGTTTGGCCACCAATGTCTATAATTCAGACTAATAGCGGACTTGTCTAAGGTCGCTGGTCTCGCTCGACGTGTCGATGAATCTACAGCTCTCACTGTAAAATTTCACGAAGCTATCTCGTTCTTCCCTGCGCTCAAAGACACCGGTCGGAAATCGCTTTCTAAACGTGTGCCAACACGGTGGAGCTCCGATCGACATTCGTTGGATGACCATATCCATCTTCGGCAGCCAGTTCAGTGGCTTACAAGCCAACCTGACCTAAAACTCCAACGGTTTAGCTTGAAAGCAGACCAGTGGTCCTTAGCTGAAGAATTGAACGAAGCGCTTGAGGTACGTACCCACAACTTAACCTGCATACAAGCTGCTCTAACAGTTACATCAGGTATTTGAAGTTCCGACGGTACATTTCTCCGCCGGAAATGTTCCGTTGGTGCATGAGGTTCTTCCCAAGCTCGTAGAGCTGAAGGAAAGCCTTGAAACGATGAGAGACAGCACAGATATAAGCTCCGTGACTCGAGTGGGCGCTCAGGCTGCGCTGAATATCTACGATAAGTACATGAACAACATGAGTATATGCGAGGTATACTTTATATCGCTTGGTGAGTTGCTTATAGTCGATGCGACGCAACATCCTATTGACATATCGCTCAGTTATGTGTCCTGATATCAAACTGAACTGGCTTCGTAAACACTACGAAAGCCGTTCGGTGGACCGCATCTGCGAGATGGTAATCGCTCGGTTTCATCTTGCGAGCCCGACAACGGAAGATTCGAAGGTATTTTCACCCGAAAAGCTGAATACTAAGGTAAGTGACAATCGCTGAAACTTCATTTGCCGTATAATCAGGCTGATGTTATCTATACAGCCTCGAAACCGCTGGTTGCAACCATCAAGCACAGTTACAACAGGTGAACCCGATTCGATTGAAGCGTACCTTAGCACAGAACCTGTTTCGCTGGTCGGTTATGGTGGCATATTACCGTATTGGTCTGCTATGTTGGACTCGACGCCACGCTTGGCACGTTTTGCACTGGATTATCTCACTGCACCTGGTAAGTTTGTTTATTTACAAGAAAAAACGATGCCTCTAACTCATTCGGCTGGTATTCAGCAACTTCAGTCGACGCCGAGAGGGCTTTTTCGGCTGGCCGCTTGACAATAAACCATCTGCAGCACAACATGTCTTCGCAGACTTTCGAGGCTAAGATGGCGCTTGGGTCCTGGTACAATACGCCCTTATTGCCAGATCTCGACGAAGTGGCCTCGGTGATATCCGAAACTATGTAGATTTAAACTAGAGTTTTGTACATTTTGTGTGTGTTTAAAAGAGGTCTATGACTCATATTTCTTTATCCACCACGGGGCACCACGAAAGCATCAAATTAAGCCACGCCCCGCGTGGTGGATTTCAAATGAGCCCCGGGGGTGCCCGGTATCACGTAATCTCCGCGGAGTCCACCACGCGAGCCTCCGGGCCTGCCATGCTGGTCCCTACTCAAACGTCTGGCGGCAACCCGGCGGCTAAACACCACGTCTGCAGCGCACGTGTGCACCACATCGCCATATTCTTGGTTTTACTGTACTTGTCATCTATATTATCGGACTGATATACTCGCATGGAGGCTGTTAAAAGGTTACTAGCTGCTCGGACAATACTTGAAAAGGCTGCGGCTGATTTCCTTGATGCATGCGCTACCCTCAAACTCGTGGTCGCCCCATCCCTTACAACAATTTCAGGCCAACTAGAGCTCGAAAACAATGTGGATAACATATTATCTAGCGCCGAATCAACTTATCTAGTAGAGAGTTACATGCAGGAGTCGGGTGTCATGCTCAAAAAGCTGCTCAATATGTCTACACGACGCGTCCCAGTCAACAAGCTGCCTGCCGAAACTCTGGGCTACATATTCTCCATTGTCGCGGCTTCCTCTCCGTGCGACTCCATCGATACTCCACGAGATTATGTATTGGACATTCCTCGCGTGTGCATGAGATGGAATCGGATTGCAACCAGTACTCCCTCACTATGGTCACACATTGACATCAACCTCTCGCGCCTTTCCGCAACTACCGCACTCGGCCGTGTCCGAATACGACTTGACCGCTGCCACGGCGCGCCGATCCATCTTCACTTAGATAGTGGCCGCAGTGAACTAGATCAAAACCATGTCCAAGATATTGCTACCGCCATACAGTCCTACGAGGGATCACTGTGCTCGCTAGTAGTCTTCAAAAGTCGTTCCAGCTCCTTGCCTCATGCTCTGCTCGACTTTGTGCTCAACCGCGCCAAGTCTAACCCGTTGAAGACTCTAGTTTTATATGACGTTGGCAGGACATCGCGTAATCAAGAAACACTCAACACTTTGCCCTTAAACCTACTATGTGGACTCACCGTGTTAGATCTTTATGACGTCAGTGGCCCCATTTGTTCCAGCATAGGGGATATCGCCAAAGCTCTCTCTGGTTGTTGTTCTACGTTGCATACGCTCCGACTGAGATGCATGAGAGTTGCATCGGGTTTGATACAAACTCGCCCGCCAATATCCTTGCCTCAATTGAGGTTCCTAGAGATTTCGTGTGTATACGGTGTTGACGAAGCACTGTCGCTGTTGTCAAAACTAGATCCCGGCATACTTGAACTTGATGTTAGATTAGATGCCGAACACCTTTCAGGGTTTAATTCACCTGGTCAACTACTCCTCGCCCGTTCCAACGTTGTCTCCCTATACATAAACGAGTTTGAAGACGGCGACGATGAAGGACCTCTCACCTATCTCGCCTTGGTCCCACGTTTACGTGTGCTACAGTTTAATAGTACCAGACTCGCCCAGGAGCTCTCCCTGATGCTAAGGACCGCAGTAAACGAGCAACAAGCTTTACAGGCTCCATGTTTGCAGTCTCTGTGTTTGGTTGACTGCATGATCAGCCCGTGGGTTGTCAATCTTGTGGGACAGATTCTTAGACGAAGGAAGCTGCGTAGCCTAGCTTTTCTGACTTGTCTGTACCCACCATCTTTTACTCGACCCATCGGCGGAAGTCAAGAGAGCGATTTATCGTCTGAGGACGAAGACGACGACGACGAATACCTAGAGGTGATGCCCCAGAACATGAGAGAGTGGTTGTCCGAACGAGTAGAGAGAGTCGTGATAGGCGAACCGCCTGACGATGACCAGATCTACCATGGAGTGGATCCATTCGTTCATATGTTGGTCAAGCTTGACTGAAAAGCTAGCAAATCATCGCTCGCATTACGCGTATCGCAATCCTACACCTTGTCTCAAAATCGTTCTTGGAAATGGTCTGCTCGGTTTCGCATGTATCCGCGTCGAATGTGTTTATGTTTTGATCGAATAATATACTCGGGCTAGCAAAAACAGACCGTGGTACCTCAAAACTAGTGATCCGAAACAGTCGCACTTTTTCTAATAACGAGCGGTGGACAATTACGCGCCGTGCGCTTTTGTCTCTAGTTGATCACTCTCAGAATGCCCTTTCAGAGCATGCTATATCCATCTGAAAATGTTCGTGAAACGGGTACTAAGTGCGGACGTATATCGATCCACCACGCTCTACACTAAGTCTATCGAGATATATCCTTGCAAACCACTAACCAAGTGAGCGTGGCCTGTGGGCGAGGGACAAATGCTGATCCTCCAGAAGTGGTGTGACACAGTGTGGGACAAGAGGTAAGATGGAAAAAGTATTTAAAATGACATATGAAAAGAAAACAGAAATTACTGAAAGATATATGAGCTCAGCCGCTACGCAGGAATCATGCAACTCTCCGTGTCGTGGTTTGTGAGTATGGCGCACACGAGGGCGGAAAGAGGGTCGCGAAGAGCACGTGACCGCCCGACTCAAACGTTCGGTGGCTAAACACAAGTCTCACGCCCCCACAAGCCGCGGTGCATACCTCCACTGCATCGTTCCATTCCCAATTTCTCCTTTCGCCCATCTTCTTGGACTGAAAGACTCACATGGAGTCTGTCAAAAAACTACTAGCGGCCCGGACAAAACTTGAAAAGGCCGTGGCTGATTTCCTGGACGCATGCACTACACTCAAACTCGTGGTCGCCCCATCCCTTGCATCGATCGTAAGCCAGCTAGAGCTGGAGAACAACGTGGAAGATATAATATCTAGTGTCGAATCAACTATTCTAGTAGAAAGTCGCATGAGCGAGTCGCGTGTTATGCTCAGAAAACTGCTCAACATGTCTTCGGCCCGTGTTCCAGTCAGCAAACTACCAGCCGAAATACTCGGTTATATATTCTCCATCGTTGCAGCTTCCTCACCGTGCGATTCTGAGAATACCCAACGTGACTATCTATTGGACATTCCGCAGGTGTGCATGAGATGGAATCAGGTTGCAGCCAACACCCTTTCGTTATGGTTACACGTTGATATCAACCTCTCGCGTCTTTCAACCACTACAGCGCTCAGTCGTGCTCGGATACGTCTCGACCGCTGCCATGCTGTGCCAATTCATCTTCACTTGGATGGTGGCGTTGGTAAGATACATCAGGACTACGCCCCACAACTTTTCACGGCAATAAAGTCCCACGAAGGTCTATTGAGCTCATTGGTAATCACCAGAGCCCGGTATAACTCCTTGGTTCATAATTTGCTTGGTTTTACACTCGGCTGCTTTGGGTCTAGCTCGCTGAAGACTCTGGTTGTATCTGGCGTCGGCGAAACCCCACCTCCAAAATCGCTTTCCTCTTTACCCACCGGTTTATTCCAAGGCCTTACTGTGCTAGACATCTGTAGCCTACGTGGACCTGCATTCACCAGCATAAGTAACATCGCCGATGTTCTGACTAGCTGTTGTTCTACGCTGCACACACTTCGACTTCGATGCATGGGTATTTCGGCGGATATATTACCGTCACAACCGACAATACCTCTACCTCAACTGAGGTTTCTAGAGATCTCGAGGGTGCATCGCGTTGAAACTCCGTTGTTCTTGCTGTCAATGCTGGCCCCTGGTGCACACGAAATGGAGGTTAGGCTGGGCGCCATTTACATTGGATGTAATGCGGTCAATTCGCCTGCTCAGCTGCTCCTCGCTCGCTCCAATGTCGTATCACTATCCATAATTGATTTCGATGAAATCTCCAACCCGCCATCTTTGACTTGCCTCGCCTCCGCCCCACGCTTGCGCGCACTTCAATTTGGTGGCATTAGTCTTGCACGGGACTTGGCCCTAGTGCTCGAGACTGTGACTGACAATCAGCCGTCCCTACAATTTCCATGCTTACGGTCTTTGTGTTTGGTTGACTGCATGATAAGCTCCTGGGCTGCTGATGTTGTGGGGCGTATGCTTAGGCAAAGAAAGCTACGTAACCTGGCTTTTCTAAACTGCATGTACCCGCCATCCTTTACTGGACCCATCACCGGCAAACAGGGGGTCAAGTTACCAGCTGAGGATGATGGCTACGACGACTACCTGCTGGAGATGCCCCAGACCATGAGAGAGTGGTTCTCCGAACGAGTGGAGAGAGTCGTGATGGCCGAGCCGCCTTATGACCAAATCCACAACGGGGTGGATCCATTCGTCCAAAAGTTGGTCAAGCTTGAATGAGGGGTTTGCAAAATATTATTTCTCCCCATGTATCGCTACTGTCATGCTCGCATAACTATACTATCTTACATGACTCAATCTTGTGAGTCGGTCTTTTGGTGTATTCGCTCGTCCGCTAGTCAAGATATCTCTTGTTTCCTAGCGGCTTTGCATAGTAGGCCAAGCTGAATCGTAGCATCTTGCGGTTCCCAATTCTATCATATTAAACTCTCAACGATTTGTCTCTTTGCTGTCTAAGTATTTACTCCAAGACTAAAAGTTGGGTCCGACCACGTCTTCTGAAGTTGTAGGTCCGCCAGCCTCTGCTTTTTACCGGGCCGGCTTTCACCCACAAAAGCACCGAGCTCAAGAGCAGGTGTGCATTCTTACAGCATATAACTTCTATCGTGAATCATACTTTGCCCAAATATGTTACAGCACTGGGCACCGCAACATATAGAATGATTCCAGGCTACTAACATTTAACAGAAAAGGCACTTCAAAATTTCTCCCATGATCGGTTCTTTTTATTGTATAATTTAGCACAGAATTTGGTATCGACATCATAGAAAAG
The DNA here is from genome assembly GCA_019616345.1 of Ceratobasidium sp. 395. NCBI lineage: Eukaryota > Fungi > Basidiomycota > Agaricomycetes > Cantharellales > Ceratobasidiaceae > Ceratobasidium > Ceratobasidium sp. 395. The sequence continues at coordinate 13,910 of WSTH01000210.1, read as the reverse complement.
ACGGATGAGAGTAGTACAAAGAGGGGAAAGGGACACAGGCATATCCTGAGGCGGCACCCCGGCTCATAGACAAACAATAATCGGCACGTGACAGTCTTTCGGACACAGCCTCTTGACTTTCCATCAAGCGCCAGACCTCACTTCGAGCAACCACCATCTCTCGTCTTACTTTCCTATTGCGTACATATCAGCTCGAAATATCTATCTAGTAGCCAACTATTCTCCAAAACAAACCCACCAAGCCGTTCGGCGTGGTGCTAGACGTAGACACTCACACGCTGTCAGGTTGTGTCACATGGACCATCGTTCAGCACGTAATCGAAGTCCAAGATCATCTCGGCTGCAGGATCTATAATTTCTGCCAAGACCTATTGTAACTTTCGATTCGTCTTACTGGCGCAAACTCGGACATGGTCATGCGGCTATCGTTGGGATAATAGTGTTTACGGCAAGACCTGGAATAACTGAGGTGTTCCTCTACGCGTGAGTTGCTCAAAGCGTGCCGGGGCTCACCACTTCTTTGCATGCTTGTGTCTCTACCATTTCACCATCGGCAGAGAGAGAGAGTTGCGAGCTGATGACAAGAGTCGTCCGAGTCCTCACATGACCCCCCTCGGTAATAACTTATACGAAACGATCTAGGCCCAAACTCAAAGCTGCCCGATACGCCTCCTTACTTTCATCTCTACATTACAATCCAGATACATTCTTGACCGTGCTCGTAGAAAGTTATGTTGGTTTTTGCTTCTGCCGTTCTTGCGGTCGTTCTTCCCGTTTTTGCCGCTCCAGCTGGAAATGTCCCCATCACGAAATTTGCCGGTCGAGTCAAGGCTAACTCCTACATTATGTACGTACACTAGATATGAGTTTGACCTAACATACTGATAAGGTGCGGTGATTGTAGCAAGCTCAAAGATGGTGTATCCAGAGAAACTCATCTGAACGCAATTCTTCCAAAGTTTGTAGCAGACTCAGGTCTCAAGTACAAGTACGGCGACGTATTCCATGGATACGCGGTCACTCTCAAGGGTCAGGACCTAGCTTTAGTGCGTCAGTCTAAGGATATTGAGTTTATCGAGGAGGATGGCATTGCGACGATCGATAACGTGTAAGTTTAGGAAGCGCTTATCTTGGGCTAGCCGACGATAATACAATGACTCAGCTCGAGCAACGCATCAGGGGCTTCTGAAATTGCTCTCCCAGCCGTTAATCCTTATAGTGTTCGCGCAAGCGATGGTGCTGGAGTTGACGTCTATGTCATTGATACTGTAAGTAATATTTTCTTCCTCAGTCTATGTTGATGAACGGAGACCTTCTAGGGAATCTACACTGCTCACAATTCCTTCGGTGGTCGCGCTAGGTGGGGTGCAACCTTTGGTGGTTATGCCAACGCCGACGGCAATGGGCACGGAACTCGTAAGTAGGCCTGTTCGAAGATAAAGCTATCCTTTTCATGGGTCAACGGTGCATAGACGTCGCCGGTGTAGCGGCTGGTGCCAATTATGGGGTGGCTACTGGGGCTAGTATCGTTGCTGTGAAAGGTATGTGACCATAGATGCATTCGAATCGGCACTTTCTGAAGGCACCACGTATACAGTACTATCTGACTCCGGCTCCGGTTCAAACTCGGACATCATTAGTGGCATCAACTACGCATACAACGCCTTCAAGTCTAACGGCCGCTCCGCCATTATTAACCTATCCGTTGGTGGTGCCGCAAACACTGCCGTCGATTCTGCCGTTTCCAACAGTATCGCCGGTGGCGTTCATGTCACAGTCGCCGCGGGTGGCAGCAATGCTGATGCTGGTACTACCTCACCCGGTCGCGTTGAGGCTGCAAATACCGTCGGTGCTGTCGATTCAAGTAACAGAAGAGCGTCTTTTTCGAGTTATGGTTCCGTTATCGACGTGTGGGCGCCTGGCGTGAACATCTTGAGCACGTGGATTGGCAGCCCTACCGCAACCAACACGATTTCGGGTACCTCCTCGTCCGCGTAAGTACATAGCCATACGCATCTGCTATCCTATTCTGAAACTCATTTGTGTTTTAGTCCCTTCGTCGCTGGTATATTAGCCATCGCCATTAGCGAATATGGTAACAAGTCTCCCGCCCAGCTCAGTGCCGATCTCAAGTCACACGCACGGGCCGTTGTCACTAATGTCCCCTCGGGCACTACCAACTTGTTGGCTACAAGGTGGTAAACTTGAATTGGTTTTTGGGGAAATTCCGCCGCATGGTCGATCAGAATTACCTGTTACGTGTAGAATTGAAGCCACTATCAAATTTGAACCGTTGGACGAGTCCTTCCAACTCTGCCGAGCCTATCAATCATTCCGCGTGCTTCTAAGTCTGTGGATTATTGGATGGGTTTGGGATATCACTGAGGGATATATACTAGTCGATCGTTGAGACTAAGCTCAATGTATTTATCAATTCCTTGAAGATTTGTGCAACTGGTTTGAGCTCGTGAGGGGCTACAACCCAGGCCTATATCTCGGTACTTGCTAATACCAAGGTGTACCAATAAACTTCAGCATACCGTAGGCTAGAGCACGTTTATTAATGACCTCGGCGGCTATGATCATTTTCCTCTTATTGCAGCACCAACTCACGAGCAAACGCTGGTGATATACAGCTCCATTTTGGGCACTCAAATTAGGCATTTGTTTGTCCTCACTTACGACCATAGTCTCTTCATCATTCGTAACGCCGTCGGCCACACTCGTGCTTTTTTCTGTTTGTCACAAGCCCACAAAGGTGTAAGACATTCGTTCACGACCAATATGCGTTCGCCTATGATCCTATTCAGATTTCTTTCGAATCCGGAAACGTAGTTAGGGTACGCCTCGCGAGTGGCCGTGCGCAAAGCCATAACACCCAACTTACTGAATAGAAATCAGGATTATTAGCCGGATCGATGATAGCGGATAACCTGTTTCATGAAATGTCCGGTTTACGCAAGTCAAAGAAATGGTCGGGTAGTATGAGGAGGCAATGAGATTCCGCTACCAAGCAAGTGTCGATGTATGCTAGTTGAATGCAAGCACAAATGCTCTAAGTGGACTTCTAGGTGCTCGGAAACAACCAACCTGCAAAGGCTACTGCGGGAGAACGATGTTTTTAATATCAAGATTTTCGGCTCCGACTACGCCACATTACGGTGCTTCGTCAAGAAGCTGTCAAACCCCCAGCCGGCCAAGCTGCCGATTTGGCTGAAGCGTGTCCTCATCTTTCGAAACCTCCTCATTGATTCTGTATGTATTTACCGGCTATACTGGCTAGATTGACTATGATTTTAGTAAGTCGCGCCTTCAAAATCGTCGTCCTCCAACGGCTGAGCACTAAAATCTAACAACTCTGGCCCTACTGGACACAATGAATAAAATCTCTCGACACAACATGAGCGACAGACGGCATGCTTCTTGAATCCAGAAGCAAACCACGCGGCGGAGATTTGGCAGCCGCCAAGTTTACTTTATCCAAATATAGAAAGTCGACCTTGATCAACACTCGTCGAAGCGTCAATCTTCATTTGTTCGACGACATGAGGAAGACGGAACGTAGATTCTGTGTGGGTGCTTTGACAAAGAAGCAAGCCCTTTTGTCAATCATAACGGAGTAATTCGTCCTATGAAATCTCCAAGTGAGACGTCTTTGACACCCAGGTCATCCAACCCTCTCGTTCTTTCCATCGCTCCTATCTTTCTTGCCTCGCTATGTTTGTTCCACTCGCTCTTGGCGCGCTTGCTCTCGTTGCTCCAGTCTTGGGCGCACCAAGAGTCATCCCGATCACCAAGCGCGCTGGTCCGGTCAAACCCAACTCGTTTATTATGTTCGTACCCACCGCAAAACTCGTATATTTCATCTGGGCTAATAAAACCTTAATACTTAGCGGCTTCCATGATGCCGGGTCGAAGGATGCATTTATGGCTGGCGGACCGAGTTTTACGCAGCCCAACTCTCACGTCGTATACGATTATAGTATTATACAAGCGGTGGCGGTGGTCCTGGATCCGAGCGACCTTCAATCAATACAGCAGTCGAGCCTTAATATAGCATATATTGAACCAGATGGTATTGTCTCTATTGACTACGAGTACGCTTTTCTGGTTTCTGCTTGCTGTTCATCGGGTTGAACTGAGGTTGGTTCCAATAGGGTTGGCCTGGATACAATCGACCTTGAGGGTTCCCCGACCTCGCTCGCCTCCGAACAAGTCGAGAAACGGACCATTGGGGGTGGGGGCGGCTCAGGCGTTAATGTCTATGGCATAGATACGGTCAGTGGTTCTCGCTGCAGGAGTTATCTTTCTCAAGCAACAGTCGCCTATAGGGTATTTACACTGCACACAATTGCTTCGGCGGTCGTGCTCAGTGGGGCAAGACATTCGGTGGTGTAAGTAAAACTTGATTTGTGTAGCTGACTGCATTAACTGATATGGCGCTTTAGTATGCAGATGCGGATGGGAATGGTCACGGCACGCGTATGTACTAAGCTATTCCATACAGCTAGCTCGCTACTGATTATGAGTTGGAACTTCTAGATACTGCAGGTACTGCGGTTGGCTCGGGATTTCCACCGGAAGCGGCAACTGATGCCACCATATTCGCGGTGAAAGGTAAATTCTTCGCTCCCAACGCATGCGAACACAGCTGATAATATTTTGGTACAGTGCTAAGCGACCAAGGCTCGGGGTCCAGCTCTGACGTTATATCGGGGATTCAATGGTCACTCAACCACTGCAAAGAGTCGAAAAAGTCATGCGTTGCGAACATGTCTTTGGGCGGCCTGGCAACTGATAGCTCAACTGATGACGCGGTGAAGGCGGCCATTGCTGGAGGCGTCCATTTCGCCATTGCCGCTGGAAATAGTAACGTGGATGCGAGTATGAGCACCCCAGCTCGCGTAAAAGAAGCCAACACTATTGGTGCTGTCGATTCCACCAACAAGAAGGCATCGTTTTCGAACTGGGGATCGCTGATTGACGTGTGGGCTCCTGGCGTCGATATTACAAGTGCTTGGATCGGCAGTCCAGACGCTAACAATACAATTTCGGGGACTTCCATGGCTACGTAAGTACTTGAAGCTCAAGATGTGCGTGTCTGAACTCATGATTATTTTTATTTTTATTTTTGGAACAGCCCGTATGTTGCTGCCATTCTAGCTGCTGCGTTGGGAAGGTATGGTCAGATGTCTCCGAAGGAATTGAGCGATGCACTTAAGGCAAATGCTGCCAAAGGTGTTGTCGCTTTTGATGTGACGGATACAGGTGCCAGCATGACTTCCACACACGATCGGGCTCAGCTGTGGTAATGCTTGTGAATGTAATATACATATACCTATTATCGTATCGTCGCACAGTAATTAGATTCGACTCTTGATGTAATGACTCTAACGTCTGACTTTGACTTCTGTGATTAGTTGTTTCTTGAGGTAGTATTATGAGTTCAGTATATATCCCTATATCAAGTGTGTGGTCGGCCTCTTTCGGCTATGTGTTGTCGTTACCACTCGCCGGCTGTCCGATCGTAAAGTAACTGTCGGCGCTCTGCTCGTATTGTTTCGGGAGAAGAGTACATAGCTGACGAGGGTAATCAACTCGATGATTTCCTTTCAGGCCCAAGTATGGGCTAAGAGCGGCTCACCATCCCATATCCGTATCCAAAAATCGTTTTGACTCTCGCCAGCGTTGGACAATTTTGAGCTGATGGGCAGATATTTGACCATCTAGAAATACACGCATACATCCACACATCCAGGATGTCCGTATAATGACATCGAGCGTCTCTTTTTGATGAGAAATCTTGACATAAACAGGTCCGACCACGTCCATCGCAAGGCGTACAATATCTACCTCTCTCTATTAGAAGGGGTCTCTCTCGGAAATATCTTTAGATAGTTCGCCTTGCTTGATACAAAGCATTAGGCAATATTCTCGTCTGGACCCACGCATACATCCGGTAAAGCGATGCTATTGGCTGGAAGTTGCCTGACCTCAATCCTCCAACACCCTACTTGGCTCGTATCGGACGCTCTTTTAGCCTTTCGTGGATATATGCGCTTCATGTATATGTCGATGGTTCCCAGTATGGCGCTAATTGAAGAGTCCTGCCCTCGCCGCGATCAGCCGCATTTTGAATGACGTATTATATTTAATGATCGGTCTTCGACTGAGATGTCTGGTATCCCGACTTGTCCCGCCCACCAAACACAATTCTGGTGAGATCTTGTTGCAGACATTTCATGTAGACAATTATGTTCAAGCGCCAGTTTTGTGTCTTATATAAGCGCTCACGCGACTGATGTTTGACAGATGCCAAGCCGTACTTTATCCAAAGCCAGTAAGTGGGCCTCAATCAACAACCATAATCCCTTGTTACATTGTCCTCAGCCACTCGATCATGGTTACGGAATGACATATGAGCGTATGTCGCAGACAAGCCGGACAACTCGGAGAGGGGTGACATACATCTGTTCAATAGATGTACGACATTTTGCTGATAGATGATATCGTGAACGCGCAGCATGTACCCTGGTTCGGCAAGAATGGTCAACCAGGCCGGCCCTCCAGGGCGATTTAAGTCGCGCGATAGCATTCTCCTCCTGCTCCAGAGACCGCCTCCCGCCTTTCTTTCCTCACAACCATGATTTTTACTGTTGCACTCAGCGCGTTTTTTCTTGTCGCTCCAGTCGTGGGCGTGCCTGCTCTCGTCCCCATCACTAAGCGTGCTGGCCCTGTCAAGCCTGACTCATACATCGTGTAAGTGCATATTTTCCGCTCGAATACCAATAGCTGATGGCTCGGATAGGATGTTCAAAAATCACGAATACAAGAACAAGTTCATGAGTGCGGGCTCACAATTCACGCACCCTCATTCTGGACTGGAGGCTTGTTGGGACATTATCCCAGGCTGCAGTGTCAACGTTTTGAGCTTGATTGACGTCCACATCCTCCGAGGTCTCCTGGGTATAGAGTCCATTGAGCACAATGGTATCGTGTCCCTCGAATACGAGTAAGGGGTTTTATTTATTTATTTGGGAACCACCCGTTACTAATATAGCGGTATAGGCAAGGTACCGATGGTCAAGATCCCGCGGGATATGAGCCGCATGTGTTTTCATCAAGCGATTCTCACAAGCGTACTACGACTGGGCCTTCAGATGGGACGGCGGTTAATGTCTATGGTATCGATACAGTAAGGCGCGTCTCCCCTAGCCCTATAGACTGGGCCTTACGATTTCAATGTAGGGCATTAATATCGCTCACGAGTGTTTTGAAGGTCGCGCCGAATGGGGTGAAAATTTTGTAGCAGGTGTAAGTGAACGATTGATACACAGTTTGGATACACGAAGCTAACGGGTTTCTGTGCGTTCGTAGTCTCCTAATACAGACGAAAACGGTCATGGCACCCGTAAGTAACCTGTATCTCATAGACCTGACTTCGGTTTACTTTGCTCCTTGCTTTAGATACTGCCGGGACAGCGGTTGGCAAAGGCTTCGGCCTTGCAACCGGAGCAAAGATTTTTGCCGTTAAAGGCAAGCATAGCCTTTTCCTTTCTATGTGATCGTGCTCAGTAACCACACGTATTCGTATAGTTTTGGACGCTAGCGGCTCCGGAGCTACTGGTAACGTTGTGTCAGGGGTCAATTTCGCTTGCGAAGAGGCGAAAAAATCTGGCGAATCGTCGGTTGCGGTCATGTCTTTAGGTGCAATTCTGGTCGCCGACATAATTGGGTATTTTCCTCTCATCGGCGATAGTACACCGCTATTACAGGCAGTCAAAACCTGTATCGATGAGGTCGGAATGCACTTCTTCATTGCTGCTGGCAACAGTAATCTACCAGCAGGAACCCAATCACCGGCTGTTGTCGATTCGGCCAACACCATCGGTGCAATCGACTTCAACAAGGTGAAGGCACCATTTTCTAACTGGGGCAAACGCATTGATCTATGGGCGTATGGGGTAAACATCAAGAGCGCTTGGATAGGGAGCCCCACTGCGACGAACACGATATCGGGAACATCTATGGCTGCGTGAGTAATCTGCTAGTATTGATTTGTTGTCTGTCTTCTGATACTTGCAAAATAGACCGTGGGTTGCCGGGGCCGCGGCGATTGTGCTCTCAAATGGCGGAAAAATGTCTCCGTCACAGTTGACCACAACGCTGAAGGACAAGGCGGTGGAGGATGTGGTCTTGCCCCCTCTTAGCGTTCAGGACCCAACGGCCATCGCCGCCTACTACGCTACGACCAGGAAACGCGTTCAAGTGTAGTTATCTTTTGACTTGGTATACAGCTACTTTCTCTCAATTTTTTCAACCTGAGCAATACGCTCCTGTATTTCTGTCTTTCTTTGCAATACCCCTACTACTTGGGCTGACTGATATACGCTAACTGTACATGGTTTCGGCATCCGCATTTACTCATTATACTCATGGGGCCAAATAACCCGGAACAACGAGACCGACGTAGGAACATTATCGTTGAATTTTCGCTGTGATACATAGCTCCCCTTTGCACTTGTCATCCGATCCTGAGAATTTCTTTGTAGGCTTGAAATCACTAGAAACCTCACGTAACGAGCGAGCCTATTTCAACAGTGAAATAGAACTCGGAGTCTGTGCGCAAAAAGCCGTTATTCTGACTGGACTGTAACTAGTACAACGGATAAACTGGACTTGAGGTACGTACGCCTCGGAGTAATGCATGAGAATCGTGGATCCCATGGGTCAACTACACATCCTCGCCCCTGTTTGTAGGAAAATACTAGATTTAACCGTAACCGAGAGTCAAAACTCAAGGGTACTGCAAGAGCCCGCGTCGAGATCTTGTGATGGTAGGCTCCGGAACATTCACGCTTCAGTCATATGCTATTTAAATGGTAACCAGATACGTAATCGAGTCAATCAACCTCGCATACAACCAAGAGCCTGGCCTGAAAACGGGCAAACTGACCACGGCACGTGATGTGATGAGACCTGGATGCACAGACTCTGAATATCAAGTTGACCAGAAGCCGCAGCCTGCTTGCTGGTCCTGCAGTGTTGCCACTTATAAGCGCCCTACGTGGCGACCCCTATCATCCCGCGTCCTTGATTCGACTTCCTTACATGGCGGGCTTACCACGAAAGTCAAGTGTGAGTTGTGAGATACTAGTGAAAGTGCTGTAGGGCGAACTACGCGAGTGAGTATAAGGTTAGGGGACCGGAGGGCTTGTGGAGATGTCCGTTGATACCCTTCACTTGACACCAGGCGACACACGCGTATTAGTGCGCATATACTAGTCATTTAGTACTTGAGTCTATTGTCGGCTTACTACTTCTCGTATACTCGCCGTCACTGAGATAGGAGAGGTGTGTGACTTAGAGATAGTAAGAGGCCGCTGGTGCCAAGCGATGCAGTACGCTTTGCTTCGCCGATGTGGCGGCCAATGGATGCAGCCCAAAGGCCGCGAACATCTCGTTTATCGGATCTTCCATCAGCCTCATGGATGATTCTTCCTCGTACATCTTACTGCGTGGAACACAGGCCGCTCCAGCATGTTCTTGCCGCTCATCAGGAGTACAGTATCCATTCGAGTGAAGGGGCCAAAGCACTCAGTGAACGAAGTATAACAGCAGCCATTCCTTGCCCCCTGCTATCAATTCTTCGCATTCTCATAGCCACCCCAATGGAGCCTCTGGAGTACGATCAAGGTATCTTTGCACAGATCCAGACCGCTTTTGAGGAGCTCTACAATAGTCGGGGTAAGCCCGTTGAGCTCGATGAGGCGTTCGCAACAGAATTCCTCGGTCTTACCAGTGAACATCTTGCTGGGGAACGGGCTAGCTTTGACGCTCAGGCTGCGACAGTCAGCTTGCAGAGTGGCAGCAACTTATTGGTTGACACCACAATCAGGACTGAGAACCTCAGCTTCGTAGCTCAGACCTCGGAGCCTGTAGATCGCCGATTCTGGCGAGAACTCGTCGGATCAATGGGCAAAAACATTAAGCAAGCGCTATTCCGGTGTGTTGGTCAAGATCAAAGATCTGCCACGCAAAAGATGGCATATAGCGCCGATGGTATGCTTGCTATTAAAACAGTGCTGTCATCTGTATCCTTGACGAAAATTACCGTCATCCTAGGTCACAGTATTTCAGGCTATGGCCAAAGTACTGGCACTCCGATAGTAAAGGGGGATGCGGCGTCACTTATGTCGAAGCGCGTGGAGGGTTTTCTGGTGATGGTTGTGCACGGCGATGCTTGGACCAAGAGGTTCTTGGTAAGATATAGTTACACAGTATGTTGACAGGAGAATTGATGAAACGTAATTACATCCTGGAACATTAGTTTATCTGTAAGAAGTCGTTTATCGTGTGTTCTCTGGGCTTATTGCTTAACATCCTTTTGTAGCATCTCAACCCTACCAAGGGATTAATCAAATGAGAGGTGATGGCAAATGGGAGTAGATCTGGATGCTCTATGAACGGTCCATCCAGTATAGATAAGAACCGATAGGTCCTGGATGTCTGAAATTGTGCACAACAACGGAATCAATAAATGCTTTATAACCTTCTGACAGCGAGCAGTACTCTACTAGAATAAAAAGATATTGCGCGGCCCTTGGTCTCTCAATTATACTTTTAAAAGCTTCGGTTGCTGTATAACTTAACGCCCGCATATGCTAAGCCGCCAACTCGCGCTACCATTTGTTACGTGCGTCCAGATTAGATTTGAGAGTGACATCGAAAACCACTTGATAGTTTGGTGTAGCACCATATAACGAGCAGTAATAACGGGAGATTGAACAAATTAGTCTTTGGTGTCCAAGGAATGCTATCAGGCGACTCATAACGGGCTAGGACGTCAGCCTGGGTCCTGGTGGACCGGGTTCGAGCAGAGAACTGTTCATCTGACGAACTGCAAATGATGGTTGATGTTTTAGAAGAACAAGGTAGTTGAGTAGACGACGTGGGTAGTAGGATTAACTCCCCTTGACTGTTGCGATGAAGTTATCGTGGTGGACACTGGAAAATAGCGACCATATATGCGTCTGACGTGGCTGTGCACGCACAGACCAGCTCGGCTAACTTATACAGCCGTCCTACCCGGAAGCAAAAAAATTCCTTACAGTCAACTCGGTCCCCACAGTCACACGTACTACGTACTCCCGAAACGGCCTGGCTTGGGTAGTCTGACGGGTTCGAGGAGAGTGTCTTACGAGACTCATCGCTGGGCATGTCGTTGTCCGTTTTGTTGCTCTATTGGATTGGCGACTAATCAGCGTTGGGTGCATTTTTTTCGGTTTGGATGTTGTGTGCATGTTTTGTGGGTTTGAGATGTACTGGTATTTGTAGTGGATGAATGCAACACGGTTCTGAATTTTTTCTACCCTATTTCTTGCTCGAGGGTGGTTGGTTTGCCGCTCTGGGTCGGCGGGCCATCTCGAACAAGGTGACGAGATTGGTTCATTTCTCGGTTCGTTTAAATCCTTTCTTTTTGCTTCAAGGACGTCCCGCACCATCGAACTTGTCAATCCAAAATATGATTACATCAAATTATACATAAATTTGTAGATCCTCTACTGCTCGTTGACAAACACAGCGGCCATACCCATACCCGAGCCGATACACATACTCGTAACGATGATACGCTCATTGGTGCGCTTAGCATGGGCGAATGCAGTAGCGACTTGACGTGCTCCAGCTAAACGAGGGTGGGGTTAGGTTAAATTTATCGGCTGGGTAGAAGAGAGAACGTACTGCATCCGAGAGGGTGTCCCATGGCGATAGCTCCACCGCTGTGAAGATATGACCGTTAGTAGGGGTAGGTGTAGAATAACAGCGAGGAATACGTACTTCGGGTTCACTTTTTCGATCGGGATACCGAGGTGTTGGATGGACATGACAGCCTGGGACGCGAACGCCTCGTTGATCTCGAAAAAGTCGACCTCGGAAAGCTCCAGACCGGCCTTGGAGAGGACCTTGGGGATCGCAAACGCCGGGCCGACACCCATAATCTTGGGCGGAACTTTTCCGAGCCGTCAATAAACACTCGAAAAATAACACAATAAATATGGCGTACCTCCAACAACAGCCGACGTAACAAACTTGCCCAAAATCGGCAGCCCAAGTTTTTGCGCAACACTTCGTCGGGCCAAAAGCACAGCAGCAGCGCCGTCCGAAACCTGGCTCGCATTCCCAGCATGCGTCGAACCGGTTTTCGAAAACGCGGGCTTGAGCTTGGCCAAACTCTCCGCAGTCACACCCTCGCGGACGCCATCGTCCCGATCCACGACAATCTCCTTTTCCTCCCCGGTTTTGGGGTCAACCCACTTGGTCTTGACGGGGACAATTTCGGATTTGAAGTTGCCGGCTTTTTGGGCCGCGGCGGCTTTCTTGAACGAGTGCGCGGCAAAGGCGTCTTGGGTCTCGCGGCTGATTTTGAATTGGGCCGCGACGTTTTCGGAGGTGATGCCCATGGGAATGAGGCAGTCGGCCGATTCTTGGTTGGCCATGACTGCGTCGGAGAATGCGGCGGGCATGACGCCGGCGCCGTATCCGTGGGTCATGCTCTCTACACCAGCACCTATAGCGAAGTCATAATCAACAAAGATGTGGAAATACGTAGTCGAACAATAGACTCACCAATCCCAATGTCAATCTGCCCAGTGCTGATCTCGTTGGCGATTTGACTAACGGCCGTTAAACCAGAGCTACATTGTCGGTTGACGGTAAAGACAGAGCTCGAGTTGGGAATCCCGGCATGGAGAGCAGCCATTCGTGCCGCAGTAGCTCCTCCACCGGGAGGTAAAACATTACCGACCGCGACATCTTCAATCAGCTTCGGGTCAAGCTTGACCGAAGTATAGACCGCCTTCAAGACATTGCTCAACATCTCCTCGGGAAGTGTGTCCTTGAATCCTCCTTTCTTGGCCTGGAAAATCGATATCGTTTAGCTAGTGGCGAGAGCAATATGATTCATAATTAAAACCATACCTTGGTGATGGCCGTTCGGAGGGCAGAGACGACAACAACGTCGTTGGGAGACTGGGAAAGGATCTGAGACTTGGCCATTCTGAGTGGTGGTGGAAGTGGTAAAGGTGGTAGAGGTGGTAGAGGTCGAGGTGAAGTGTGGAGATCCGGGGCGCGGAGGGAGGCTCTATAAAACTGTCGGGTCACTCAGCAGACCGGCAAGGTGACCCGAATTGAACTTGGCATTAACCGTCATAGCCGGATTCACGTGGGTGGCTTGCATGTGAAAAGCGATAAAATGACCTGTGATAGGCGGTCTCATCTTGCAAGGGATCATACTGCGCCGGCGAGGCGCTTGAACCAATCTCCTATGGCGCAATCGGTGGCGCGTCTGACTGTTAGGCATGGCTGGTCATGCATACCCGAGCTTACATAATCAGAAGGTTGTTAGTTCGATCCTAACTGGGAGAGTTTTTTGTCTGTAGTTTGGGCAACTGCTTTACTCAGTTCTTCGGGGCTCGGTTTGATTTCTCCTAGCTACGAATGAGAAGTAAGAAAAATATATTTTTACATTGGCGTTTTCTCTAACATGTGACAACGAGGACAGCGACTACGGGAGGTACACAGACATATTTGTCGGTAAATTAAGCGCGAATATCAGCTGAGATTCTCGTCGATAGGGAACTCGACATGTTCACCGTGCACTACCAGTCCAACTCGTTCGCGTAGCCAATCGAGTTTCGTTCCTTGCCCGGATTCAACGATGTCGTCGAGGCCCCTGACTTCCGGTCCGATTATAATCTTTTCCGGCTGACGAGTTTCGATCACTTGTTGCATTCTGATTGGTCCATGGACATGTGTTGAACATGCAAGACCCGAAGACCATTGCGCCTCACATGGGGACCTGTACCGTCGAAGATTTTGCCCAGTGCAGTCGGCGTATGCATAGAATAGTG
>WSTH01000209.1:0-32906 GCA_019616345.1 Ceratobasidium sp. 395 | reverse complement strand
CGGATGTGCTCGTCGATGGTGGTACCTTCCTCCATTTTGGCCCAGAAGAGTCGTCGGCGCAAGTCGACAAGTGAGACAAGGTCCGAGACCTGATAGGTGTTGACTAGAGTGTCCCAGGCCTGCTTAGAACTCGTAGAGGCTAGAACATGCAAGAGGATCTGATCATTGACGCATCGCCGGATAATACCTAGCGCCTTCTTGTCCTTCTTCACCCAAGCCTTCCCAACCGTGTCTGTCCTTGACGACGGTTCAGCATCATCCCCACTAACTACATCCCAAACCTCCATCTCTCCGAGTAGGTCCTCCATGCGCACTTTCCAAGTCCGCCAATTGGAAGTTCCAGCTAGTACAGGAACCCGATATCCCCCTCCAGAGCTTCCAATGGCGACAGAGGTGTCGACCACAGGAGGTGTTTGAGTGGATGCATCGCCAGATTGAGAGCCAGCCATAGTAGTTGACTAGTAGAGCGTTGTAGTGGTACGTGTAGTTGAAATGAGCGATAATAAAACTAGTATGATCAAGTTAGAGCAAAGCGGGGCTCATAACCTGTTGGAATGTTGAGTATATGCGCAGCACTTATCACACTAGTGTAAGGGATAAAACGAGATCTGTATTGTATAGACTATCCAGTAGCGCATATATACAGTGTACAGACAAAAGTATCTAAGAAGCACAAAGTAACTAACTGTAACAAAGAAACACAGAAGTCGCTATGTACTATAAAGGTACCAGAGAAGCATAGAAGCATTTACATAAGCGACAACAGAAACATAGGAAATATGTCCAAGAAAGGAAGATGATGAGACAAAGGAACTGTAGGCGAAAATCTCCGATAAGCGGCCGAGAGCGCCCATCGATGTTATGGACCCTGAGGTCATGTGATCATCGATGCGCGAAGCGATCCGGGCATCGGTGATGGTGCTACAGGCTTGTAACACCAACACTTTTCACCCGAATAACTACTTAACCATCTTGGTTCATATTCGCTTGGGTTTGACCAAAACTTGAGGAAAGGCCGAGGGAAGGCAGGAGTATATCGAGGGGGTTGAAGATGGGTGGGCTGGCGGACTTGTGCAGCGTGCGCTTTATGTCCCAGTCCCATATCAATAGTTCGGGCTATGGCTCCCGTTTAGATGACGGAGTACAATGGCCGTGTACAGCATCTCGGCCGATAACGACTCGCCACCCCCAGTACCCACGCAGCTGGTCTGACCCTTTAGTAAGCTGTCCTGCTCATTGGTTGACCCGATCTTACGGTGCTGGTTGCTATATATGCGTGAGCAAACTCAGTGAATGCCCGAAGCGGCGTATCTTGAAGAGCAGAGAGTACTACTAAACAAAGAGCTTATATATACGATTCAAAAATGAATTTTTGCTTCACAAATGATGCATGCACATACATACAGACGTAGCACGACGCCAGCTACTTTGTCGGAAACTTTACCATAGTGTAGTATAATTGGCGAGAATTGATTAAAAGGAGAATCAAATCACTTTTAGACTCTTGAACTCTCGCAGAGCCTAAATATTGAGTTTTATTGCCTTACGCAACCTGTAAGGATTGTTTTGTTCTGTAATCGACCTCAAGGCGTTTCAAGGCGCTTAAAATGTAAGGCATGGATGTCAAATTTTGAAAATGATTAGCGCTGTTCGACATCTTCCGTCCGATTTGCCGATGGCCTCTCAACCGTATAGGGCGTAAGTTACCTCGATACTACACCGACCCTCGCTAACCCATCCGCGCGACGTCTCGCTCATGCAGAAGGTGAGTTATTCTACGACTGCGTTGAGCGTTACTGACGTGTCTGCAGGACGCCTTGCTCATACAGAAAGTGAGTTACCCCCACCACCGTAACGAGCCTTGCTAACCCACCCACACACGTCTCGCTCATACAGCGAGTGAGTCACCTCACGACCGCATCAAGCCTCGCTAACCTATCTACATCACGTCTCGCTCATACAGTCGGTGAGTTACCCCACGACCACATCGAGCCTTGCTAACCCATCCACACCGCATCTCGCTCATACAGCGAGTGAGTCACCTCACGACCGCATCAAGCCTCGCTAACCTATCTACATCACATCTCGCTCATACAGTCTGTGAGTTACCCACGACTGCATTGAGCCTTGCTAACCCATCCACACCGCATCTCGCTCATACAGGATGTGAGTTATCCTATGACTGCACCGAGTCTTGCTAACCCATCCACATCGCATCTCACTCATATAGGGATATGTGAGTTACCCCACGACTGCACTGAGCCTCGCTAACTCGTCCATATCACATCTCGCTCATATAGGATGTGAGTTATCCTATGACTGCACCGAGTCTTGCTAACCCATCCACATCGCGTCTCGCCCATACAGAGGGTGAGGTTCCCCGCAACTGCGTTGAGCTTTGCTAACCTATCTACGCGACATCTCGCTCACACAGTATGTGAGTAGTTATCCCATCATCACATCGAGCCTCGCTAAACCATTCATATCACGTCTCGCCCATACAGAGTGTGAGTTACCCCTCGACTACATCAAGCCCCACTGGTTCATCCACACACGTCTCGCTCATACAGCCAGTGAGTTACCCCACGGCTGCATCGAGCCCAGCTGACCGATCCACATCACATCTCGCTCATACAGTGGGTGAGTTATCCGGCGACCGCATCGAGTCTCAATAACTCATTGACGTCACCTATTGTCCATACAGGGAGTGAGTTACTCCCCAACTACATTAAGTCTTATTAACCCATCTATATGCTATCTCGCTCATGTATTTAGGGAGTGAGTTACCCCACAACCGCATCGACTCCTGCTGATCTACCCATATGGTACCTTACTCATATAGGGGGTGAGTCACTCCACGACTGTGTCGGCTTCTGCTAATCCATCCATATGAAATCTCACTCGCACAGGGGGTGAGTCACCTCACGACTGCACCGAGCCTTACTGATTCATCCACATGGCGTCTTGCTCATATAGGGAGTGAGTTATCCCACGACTACATCAGCTCCTGCTAATTTACCCCTATGGGATCTCACTCATACAGGGGGTGAGTTACTCTATAACTGCATCGAGCCTTTTAACTCATCCATACGGCATCTCGCTCATATAGGGAGTGAGTTGTTTCACAACCGCATCGACTCCTGCTAATCCATCCATCTGACGCCTCGCTCATATAGGGGGTGAGCCGCTCCACGACTGTACCGCATCTCACTAACCCATCCATATCACATCTCGCTTGTATAGTTTGTGAGTCATGCCGTGACTGCGATCACTTATAGCATCTCATTCTTTATCCATGTGTTTAGCAAGTGAGTAGCGTAATGTCCACTACAGCTAACATCGTTTACCTCGCACGCAATGGTGTTTCCATAGCCGGTGAGACTGTCGTTTTCTTTTAGCGCTGCTTCACCCTGTGTCTCATGTTTTTTTTCCAGAGGGCTGTGATTACTATCAGCAGCAACACGGTGACCATTTACTTTGACAACCGGTTGTTATTCAACACTATAACACTACTCTAGCCTCCAGCAGAGATCATCGAGCATCTTACTGAACGCGGATGTCAAGACTTGACGAGCGATCTCGATCCCTCTTCATCCAGCGATCAACCTGTGTCCCAGGGCGGGTACGGCTCCGTGTACCGTCAAAGGCTACTCGACGGAAAACGAGTCGCGATCAAGGCGTTACGGGTGCCTCTCGACGACGACGACGAAGCCGATAGGTTACCCAAAGTAACTAGGCTCCTTCATCTTTACACAACACTTACATGCATTTATCAGCGAGCAGCCCGTGAGCTATATATCTGGTCGAAGTGTCAGCATACGAATGTCCTTCCACTCCTGGGACTGGTGCTGTTTCAAGGTCAGATCCGGATGGCATCGCTATGGGCCGAGAATGGCGGCCTACCTTCCTATCTCGAGAAACACCCTGACACTGACCGCTGTGATATGGTGCGTCGCTTGACTTTCACTCCCTATGACTGTTACCTTCGCTCACCTCCTTCGCAAGTAGAGTATACAAATATGTGACGGACTCGCATACTTGCACCGAACTGGAATCGTAAGTGATTTGTGTATTCCCAAAGTTCTGTTGCTCCTAGCGCGTTAGTAGATACACGGGGATCTGAAAGGAGTGCGTTCGTGGTTAAATGTGGCTAAGTGTGAATCTAACCTGCCTTGTCGCAGAACAACGTGCTTGTATCGGAACAAGGCGTTCCAGTAATCACTGACTTCGGTAACGCGGTCTTGGAGCAAGGCACGATGCAGTTCACCGAAACGATGAAGCAGAGCGGGTTTACCCCACGATGGACGGTAGACCCCCTAAAATCTTGTACTTATGTAACTCCACCTAACGCTTGATATGCCAGGCACCGGAGATACTAGACGACCTAGTCAAACAGAGCAAAGAGGCAGACGTATGGGCGCTTGGCATGGTAGGTGGCTTTTTCTCTCGTTATTTGCACTGTTTCATGTCCTAGCTGTGTTTAGACCGTTCTGGTATGGATATACTTGCGCACTGTCTTTGTTAAGACTTCTGAACGAACTCTACAGGAGATAATGACAGGAAAACTACCGTACTACTACATACGAAGCAGTAAGATACACTATTCTCCCTCTTTTCGGATCATGGCGCCTTTTCATTAAACGGAATTCGTTTCGAAAGTCGTTGCCCTCATTAGGACCGTCGCGATTAAGAATGAAGCCCCCAAACGGCCGGAGGAGTCTATACCGTCTAATAGCTTGCAAGGTGACGCTCTCTGGCTGCTTCTTATGAGCTGCTGGGAGCAGGAGCCAAACAAACGACCAGAGGCAGAGCAGGTGGCAAAGACCGTGAGTCTGAATGGAGACGAACCAGCTCTGAAACTAACATTGATGGGCTCCAGATGAAGGATGTAACTCGCGATGGGCTGATGCCTATACAGACTGCGCCAGAACAAGAACCGGAACAAGAACAAGAGCTAGTGACGGAATAGCTAGGGAAGTGGCAACGGCGGGAATGAAGTTGTAGGCCGGAGGATTGTCCGAACGGAGTGCAGGCCAGTTGAACTGGATAGGTTACCCAAAACTCTAGTATTTATAGTGCTCGCTGCGCAGAGCCTGGATTAGCATAAGTTTGTGGGATACTGTGAAGCCTCTGGATAAACAGTGTGGAGAGTCCGACCAGGCTGTACATAGTGTTTAAGCATGCTATGGGGAAGCTCCAGGCGTATTGGAGAGAGATAACGTGTGTATCAGGGGCGTGCAATATCGTACAAGGACCGCAAGATGTCCGCCTCCCCAATATGCTATAACTGGCGAGGGTGGGGGACGCTGGCGCGCTTGTGGCATCGGCGTGATTGGCGTCTTGGAATGCGAGGGCGAGTCGTCAGTCGAGGTAGGATGAGGTGGCGTGACTGGAAGAGGTGTAAACGCGTCGTCCGAAACACGCGGGGTACGGCGAGTGGGGCAACAGCGTAGACGGGCGGAGACGGTGCCGCGTTAGGTAAGCGCCCGGACTTTCTCTTCCCATCCGCGCGCTGGTTGGGTGCCTTAGCTGACTCCGCCACACCCCTCGCTACTCTGGCTCTGCATGCAAGACCCGATGGTCCTCGCCTATACAGAAACTATTAATTAAGCTGCTTGCTGACCATGTCCCGGAAGGGGAGAGGGTTTTCCAACATCGTCGTTCTCCTTGGATGTCGAGTCTAAAATATTACGGCCTCTGGTTTAGGTACTGAGCGTAGAAACTTATGGAACAACGACATACTGGTGTTCACTGTCTCTTCTGGTATCGACAAAATAGCCGAGACTACTAGTAGTTTTTCCCCCTTGAAAGCGTATGACTCGAAGCCAGGCGAAACCACGAGCTGGTTTAGCGAGAATGTTCAAGCAGGAAGGTCTTACATGCGCGTCATGCTGATAGACCGAATACAAACTACCCTTCGCTACCTTGCACCTGTGCAGATATGGCCTTCATTAGCACGGCATAGATGACTGGTTTCTGTATCATTCATTTCGGACGTAGTGTGGCCGGGGCGAGCTGCGAAAATTAAAAACCGACCCCCTATACCTATATTTGTTCCTGCTAGCACTCTCTCAAATTCTTGGATGCCGGATCATTGGGTTGAGAAATGTCTTGCCTTCGTGAGACTAACCCCGGGTGCGAAGTTGATAGGCTGTCAGACTCGGTGACTTGCCAAAGCTATTTTTCTTCCGTGGCTCGACCTCGGCTATCTCACAAGAAATCTGAGCTGGTCGCACATTTTGTGAATGCTATACGCGACTATTTGGCTGTTAGAATCACCCAGACTAGTATATATTACCTTGTTCAACACCTCGGCTCAGGAGCTCACCACTCAGTAGTTGTTCAACGGCTACCACCACTACGCTGTTGCGTCATACTCGTTCTCAGTCTTCAACGTTCGTTCGAATGTTGCTGCTGCGGCCTGGGCCGCTCGATACGTATCGTTTGTTCGATCGACTGAGTTAGTTTGTTTACATATTTGCATTTGCCTAATTTGGAAACTAGCATTTCCGCATTCGGTGAGTCCTTCATTTCGATCACCCCTGTTCGCACCCATGGCCCCACAGACATATATAAAGCTACTCCCCCTCGCTTTCTCTTGCTCTCACCTACCACCATCACCTTCCCTCATTCGCTCTCCTCAGTTGTTCAACTGTGATGCATAGGTTCGATCAGTACATGTTCGAATGCGTCCTATTCGACAACAGCTTCAAGAATCAGTGGAAGGCCCTCACGTTAATGAAGAAGATGATTACGATCATGGTGAGCGAGAGCGTTCCACCACTTCCGGACTAGCTAACGTTCTTTGATCTTAGCGCACGTACGATCACGTCGAGCTTGAGCATTTCCACGGCAAGAACTGCAAGCCGTTCACAGCCGAGATCATGCGCAACTCGAGGATCGTGCTCAAGATGGCGTGCAGACTTCACGTCGAGGTCGACAAGGCGGACTGTATGTCTGTGTACCTCAAGGAGCGCGCCAAGGAGCTCGGTGTGGACGCCGAAGCAGTCATGGCTCGCCACAAGGTAAGCCGCCGTCGACGCACACGTCAAAGTCACCTGACTCCGAGTGACGTTTTAGAGAAGCAGCAGCGCCATAAACGAGGTCGTGGTGCTATGCGCGTTCGTCGAAGTCGCTCGCAAGTACATGGGCGCCATCTGGGAGTCGAGCCTCCGCTCGCTTGACCAAGAGCGGCCCCATAACCACCCAAACCGTGCCTTTCACTGGGCCGGGAGTCTTCAGTTCGAATACATCGCCGCAAGGGAGCTGCCCGGAGCCCGAGCTCCTCGTCCACCCAAGTTCTCACCGGTTCGACCGACGTTCCGCTCGCTTACGCTCGCGGAGGGCGTGAAGGCGACGCCGAAGTCCAGATTTGGTACCATGCGACGACTGCTGCACCCGTACTCTCGCTCTCGGCCGGACGCGACGCGCGCTTTCGTGACTGGCGGGGTGGAGAAGTTGCCAATCTCTGCTAGCTTACAGGCTTTGCAGCGGTATGTGATCTACGACGGCATCGAGAACATTCCGCTTGCTCCTGCCGCTCTCTTGGCCTGTTAGGCCCTATATTCCCCCCTATATATGCTCATGGACATCCTTGGTCTCGGACTCGGACATAGATTGGCTTTGGTTTTTCGTTCCATTTTCCTTTCCTCTTTTTCGCTTTCGGCTTTCTTCTAGGCTGCGGTATGAGATCTTATTTAGTGATGCAGTTGCCTAAGCAGCTTGAGTCTAGACTGGCTGGACTCGCTGATTGGTATGCATCGCTGAATCGGTTTCGTATCATGCGCTTTGGGAGCTATGTGCATGGATGACTTGAGTCTAGATTGACTGGACTTGTCGACCGGGTTGCATTTGCCGATTGTGTATCTGTCTGTGTGTTCGGTTGTGGTGATATATCCCGAGTGGCCTGAGTCCAGAGTGACTAGACTCGCCATAACGACGATAACTACGCTACCTTGTATCTACAGGCTTTGCTATGTATAAATAGATATCTGTCTGTTGTATACCACGTATCCTCATATGGTTTGAGATAATAGAGAGTTTGCGATCCAATGACTAAATTCTATCCGTGGTTGCGGTCCACGTGACTAGTTCTATCCCAGTTCTAAACACGAAGACCAGATAATTTTATACTTTCAATGCTCGTGTGACAAAATAATGCTCATGTATCAGAATATTTGCATGCTGTTCGCAAGTTGGGTGGCCTTAGATGTGTTATGGCTATGTTGTATGTCACCGACAGGCAAAGTAAGCCTGTACTAGTCGATCTCAGAGCACATTTTTGGACCGAGGGAGGTTCTCGCCACTCTAAACTCCTTCTCCGGACTCACTCACGAGTCGAAATATAAGTTTGCGCTGGATCTAATGTGCTATAATTTTAGAACTAGAATACAACTAGTCACGTGAACCGCAACCACGGATAGAATTTAGTCATTGGATCGCAAACTCTCTAATATGGTGGCTGCGAGCTGGAACATGACCTTGCCATAACCGACTCTTAAGAGCTATGGTTTAGGATAGAGCTAGGATGAATTCACCAAACAATGACTATGCTACACCGGTGGGTCTCTAATACGTGCAGAATATAGCATGGTATACCAGTATTCACATGAAACTGAGAAGCTGATGGAAAACCACGCAACACCCAGTACTTACATGGAGGTACTCTCTGCGTGCTGCTGACAAGATGCTGGGGGCATAGGGGCATAGGAGCCGCCCTAGATAAACAACCGAGGGCAGTCAAGGTAGCAGATATATGTGGTTATATGCGCGGAGAAACTTACTTGGCACGGAGCTGATACCTGTAAGTTTCATATGGAAAGGATGACTCACGACGGGCTGATGCCGCCTGGGTTGCGGGACCGGAAGTGTCGTCCAAGATATAATCCAGAGGGGAAGCTTCGACGGCTGGAGTGAGCTATAAAGCTCAGGAATGGCCAGAAGTGAGCGTCGACCAGTCGAACTGGACCGGATGCTTATTTAAGTGTTCATGTTGCCTATTCCGTTCGCTGTGTGGAGACCGCGCTTGTAGGAACCACTAAATCGCGAAATGGCTTTAGAATTGGCTTTCTGTTAGCTGGGCGTGAGATCGACGGTTGCGTTCGTAGAGGAAAACAGAACCTACAGCTCAGTGGTAGTATTTGCCGTGGTGTTTTACACCCCAGAATAACGCAGAGCTGCAATGGCCTAAAGGCTTACGGAAGCCTTGAAATAGGGACTTACCTATGGCGGTGGTCGCACCAAAAAAGTCTCCTGATAACGGGGATGGAAGTCCGTGTTGGGCGGCGGAGCCGCCAGATAGGGGCTGTATCACGTGTCTTTCCCGGGTCTGTATATAGACCACGCATATACATCCGGTTCTGGGGGATTTCTCCCCCCGACCATCGTCTCATGTTCATCGCAGTCGCGTGGTCGCGACGCTCTCAACCTCGCGCATCAGTCCGGAGAGCTAGCAGTGTGTGTAGGGGGTATTTAGGCTGAAAGCTTAAAGAGCCTCTGGCCTTGTATCACGCTAAGTCAAATCATATCAGGGATAAATGCGATGGAGGACGGGCTACTGTATGAATCATACATAGAAGAAGTCGACGTAGAGATCCGTCTGTACCAGTCCAGCGTTGAACCATGGTAGGATCAACGTTGCCTTGACATGAGATGGCTGCGCGACGTGTCGGGCGCTTAGCGTATTATGTATTATGCCGTGCACCTTCCCATCCTTCCCGAGGCGAAATCTTGCCTTGAGTTTTCGGTATTACAGGGATATGTATGGCCGAGGATTTACATACCAGGGCGACCATAAACGACTCTTGGCCACGCGAGCATGACATAAGCGCATGCGCCCAGATATATGGAGGCGCGCGCAACAGGTCATCAACGACGCTGGCGCTTATTTTGTTGCCCTCGACCACTAGCAGCGACAATTAGCTGCAACCGGCTCAAATCGTGTACCCGAATGTCTGATGAGATACCAGTGGTGCGTGAAGCCCAACATTAGGGATCTAACCACACGGTGTGACCACCATGAGCCATGATGCTAACCTACATGGTGTACTTCTAGGCCTGGGCAAAGGGCGTAAGTACCTCAATACTACACCGAGCCTCGCTAACCCATCCAAACGATGTCTCGCTCATACAGAGGGTGGGTTATCCCACGACTACGACGAGCCTTGCTGACCTATCCATGTGGTATCTCGCTCATACAGGTTGTGAGTTACCCCGCGACTGCACTGAATCGTGCTAATCCATCCATACGACATCTCACTCATATAGATTGTGAGTGACTCCACTGAATACATCGATTCCTAACCACTCATCAACGTCACATCTCGCTCATACAGTATGTGAGTTACCCCATAGCTGCATCGAGCCTTGCTAACCCATCCACATGGCATCTCGCTTGTACAATCTGTGAGTTATTCCAAAGCTGTATCAATCCTAGCTAGCTCATTCACACGACATTTCGCTCCTGCAGCACACAACAGTGTGTGAGTTACCCCACGAGCGCATCGAGCCTCGCTAACCCGTTTGTACTGCATTTCACTCGTACAGTGTGTGAGTTGAACTACAACCACATGAAGCCTTTCTAATCTGTTCGTATCACATCTCGCCGATACAGCATGTGAGTATCCCGTGATTCAGACGAGCTGCGCTGACTTGCCCATGCGACATCTTGTTGATACAGCATGTGAGTTACCCCACAACTACAACGAATCTTACTAAACTATCTATACAACATCTTACTCGCACAGTCTGTGAGTCACGTTGTGACTGAAACGAAACTCGTTAACTGATCCATACAGCGTCTCCCATACAGTCTGTGAGTTACTCCACGGCTACGACACATCTCGCTAGCCAATTCATGAGTGGTGTCGCTTATGCAGGACGTGAGTTACATCATGCCTACAGCGAGCCTCACTAACCCACCGGTACGACGTATCACTTATACAGGATGTAAGCTATACTACCACTAATATGAATTCTATTGACTCATCCATACCAATTATCGCGCATACAGGTTGTGAGTGACATACCGGCCACGACGAACTTTGCTAATCCACCCGTACGGCACCTTGCTCATGCAGAGGGTGAGTGACACTACGATCACGGCGGACTACGCTTGCTCACCCGCACGACACCTCGCTCATCCAGGCTGTGAGTGACACCATAAACCAACAAACCTCCGCTAACCTATCTCTGCGGCACCTCGCTCATACAGGTTGTGAGTGACACCACAGCCGCGACAAACCTCGCTAACCTATCTTCACGGCATTTTGCTCGTACAGAGGGTGAGTTGTACCCTGGCCACAACGAACTATACCAACTTACTATACAATTCATGGTATCTGTTTAGCATGTGAGCAACCGTATCGTGCACACTGGTGAATTAGCGTGCTCACTTCACACATAACGGTGATTGGATAGCGGGTGAGAATGAGAATCGTCTGTAGAGCTGCTTCCTCACACGCACTACGCTTTCTTCCACAGAAGACCGTAATCATCAGCAGCAGCGCGGTATTTGTCCACTCTTACAACTGGTTATTTTATATTATAATACAGATCTAGCCTCGAACCGAAATCATTGAACATCTTACCGAACATGGATGTCAAGACTTGACGGACGATCTAGACCCCACTTCAGTCAGCGTTCAGCCCGTATCGCACGGTGGGTATGGCTCTGTGTACTGTGAAAAGTTACACGATGGAAGGAGAGTCGCGATCAAGGCATTGCGGGTGCCTTTCGACGACGACGACGAAATCGACAAGCTGCCTAAAGTAACTATGCTCGCTTAATCGTACACAAAATACTCACATAGTGATCAGCGGGCGGCCCGAGAGCTGTATACCTGGTCGAGGTGCCAGCATCCCAACGTACTCCCATTGCTTGGGCTAGCGCTATTCCAAGATCAGATTCGGATGGTTTCACTATGGGTTGAGAGTGGGAGTTTGCTCTCCTATCTTGAGAAACACCCGGATACTGACCGTTACAATGTGGTGCGGCCGCCTTCTTCCAGTCCCTATCATAGTCACTCATCCTTTGAGCGAGCAGAGCACCCAGGTATGCGATGGAGTTGCGTACCTGCATCGCACTGGAACTGTAGGTGTTTCGTTGGTCGTTCATGTTATGCTACCAGTTTTAACGTATCAGTAGATACATGGCGACCTAAAAGGAGTACGTCGGTGTTGACGACGACGTAGCCTGTTCCAAATTCTGACTCGCTATACCGCAGAACAACATACTCGTTTCGAACGAAGGTGTTCCGATGATCACTGACTTCGGTAATGCGACCCTGGATCAAGGCGCAATGCAGTTCACTGAAACTACAAAATTGGCTGGGTGCACCCCTCGATGGACGGTAGACCCTGAAAGCTCGGCGTTTGAACAATTCTGACTGTTGGCGTCTAAGGCACCAGAGATACTAGAGGAGAAGGTCCCACAGAGTAGGGAGGCAGACGTGTACGCACTCGGGATGGTCGGTACCTTTTTCCAAACCTGTGCTCCTGTGTCATGCATTTAAGTATTTAGACAATATTGGTATCGGTATCCTTTCACACCACCCTCGTTCAAACCGCTCAATGATTACGTAGGAGATAATGACAGGAAAACCGCCGTATCACTACATACGAACTGGTAAGCTATGTCTCGCCACTTTTTCATTGCTACGAACCCTTACCAGTGCATTTTGTCTTAAAAGTTGTTGCCCTCATTAGGGCCGTTGCAATCGAGAAGGAAACCCCCAAGCGACCCGAAGAGTGTATACCATCCAATACTTCATACGGAGACGCGCTCTGGTTACTGCTTACGAGCTGCTGGGAGTACGAGCCAGAGAAACGACCGAGGGCAAGGAATGTACTAGTGCAGATGGTGAGTTTGAACCCAGGCAAACGCTCTGAGGCTAATGCTTGTGAGCTTCAGATGGAAGGGGTGACTCGCGACAAGTCGATATCTCCACAAGCTGCGTCAGTGTTAGAACCTGAAGCTGAACCCGAAGCTGGGTCGGTAGAAGATCAGCCAACGAAGCAGCACCAGCAAGAACGAGGAGATTCTTGGTTTGAGCACGGTCCAAAGGAAGTGTAAATTAGTTGAAATGAATGGCTTGCCTGAGACTCGATTACTTATAGCGCTCGCCGTGCAGAGCCTGAATCTGTATAGACTTCTGGGATACTGTGAAACCTCTGGAAGAATAGCATGGAGACTCCGGCCAGGTGTGTAGCGTTTAGGCGTGGCGTGGGGAGGCACCAGGCGTATTGGAGAAACGCAACGTGTGTATTAGGGATTTATAATACAAGGGATGCCCGCCTCCACGATGTGCTATGGCGAACGTGGGGGTCACTTGTATGGGCGAAATGGCCAACCGTCTCCGATGCGCGCGAGGGCAACTCGTGAGTCGAGGTAGGATATGGTAGCGTGAATAGAGGACATACGAGCCCGCGTTCTTTAAAAGACGCGGGTGTGGCGAGTGAAACGAAAGAGCGGAGACGTGGAGAGGAGTGGGGAGTGGCTGTGGCTGGGTGGCATGCCACGACCAGCGCCTGAGACAAGCGCCGGTCCTTTTCCTTCTGCGCCCCAGCTGGCCGGACCCGGTCCGTTACACCTGCTCACTCTGGCTCATGAGAACGTAATTATACTCGCTATCGCAAACGAGCTTTTAAACTCAACTGCGTGCTGACTGCGTCCTTGAGGTAGGGGAGGTTTTCAGTGCTATCTAGCTCGATCTTTAGTTGCCTGACCCTACGACGTCTGGTTTAGATACAGAGCTGGCAGAGACTGATGGAACAAGAGCATAGTGGTGCTCGGTGTCCCTCTGGTGTCGATCAGCTAGCTCAAGCTACGGCGATCTCTCCCTAAAGCATGTGACTGGAAACCCGGCAAAGTCGTGACCTTACACAACAGCAATCGTGAAGCAGGAGAATTTTACAGACCTATACTGCCGATGAATCAAATATAATAAATACTCAGCCATCTGAACCTGATCTGTGCTCTTTATTGGTATGGCACAGACGACTGATTCCTACATAATTTATTGTGGACGTCGTACCCAGTCAAGCTTGTGGAAAGGCAAGCACCAGCTGGCCTCTTACGTCTATAAACTCATAACATTTCGAACGCTAAATCGCTGGATTGGACTATGTCCCGTCTCTGGGAGCAAAACTCGAGTTCGAAGTTGCTCAGAGATGGCTGGGCCAGTGATAATTTGGAATGCATCTCCCTCTTGGTTTCCGTGCATTACGAAGTCTGGTTTCGATCCTGGGTGTGGAAACTCGCCAAACGATAGCATGACGGCACTTGGTATTTTATTTAGTGTCTATGCGCTATCTGAAGCTACTTGTTGTCTATCCCTCGACGGTATACAGTATGAGTTGAAATTTGGCGCGATCCCATTCATTGAACAACGCTCGTGAAGCTTGTGGAAAAGCAAACACTAAACCTGTTATGTCTAGGATTTTTCGCGTTATTACTCTCCTAATATCCTAAATAAATAATCAATTGCTGTGTTGGACCATCCTCCATCTTTAAGGGGCAAGACCCGAATTCGAGGTTCGTTCAGTTAATTATAACGCTGGGCCCGGCAGCTCGGAATCGGTCTTTCTCCCCTATCACTTGGCCTCAGTCATCCCCCAGAGAGCTTACAAACAAGCTATTCGCGCGCATTGCTAGTAGCATACATAACTATGTAGGCGTTGGGATCACTTACACCAATATATATCAACATATCTGTTCTGGAGATCACGATAATTGTTCGATGGCTGCCGCCACTACGCTTTTGCGTGGCACCTACTCTAGCGCTGTGGGCCGATCACATGCTGCTATGGTCTAGGTCCCCTGGTACGTACCATTCATTCGGTCGATCATGTTGGTTTGTTTACCTTCTTTTGCTTGCCTAATTTGGAAATTGCCATTTCCGCATTCGGTCGGCCTTCACTCACGCCGATCGCCCTCATTCACACATCCACCCTCATGAACATATATAACGTTGCCCTCTCTCACTCTCTCCTGCTCTTATCTACCACTATCCCCCTCGCACCCACTCTGCCTTCGCTCTCCTAAGCCGCTCCAACACAATGCACGGATTCAACCAGTACATGTCCAGATGCGTCTTGTTCGACAGCAGCTTCGAAACTCAGCGAAAAGCTCTCACACTCATAAAGAGGATGGTCACCCTCACGGTGAGCAAAAGCATTCCACCACTGCCGGACCGGCTAACGGTCTTTGATTTCAGCGCACGCACGACCACGTCGAGCTTGAGCGTTTCTACGGCAAGAATTGCAGGCCGTTCACGTCGGAGATCATGCGACGCTCGAAGATAGTGCTCAAGACGGCGCGTAGACTGCACGTCGAAGTCGACGAGGCAGACTGTATGTCACTGTACCTTAAGGAACGCGCTAATGAACTCGGTGTGGACGCTGAGGCACTCATGGCTCGCCACAAAGTAAGTCGCCGCTGGCGCACATGCCAAACCATCTAACTCCTAAGCGATATTTCAGAAACTCAGCAACGCTCTAGATGAAATCGTGGTGCTATGCGCGTTCGTCGAAGTCGCCCGCAAGTACATGGATGCGATTTGGGAGTCTAACCTCTACTGGGTCGACCAGGAGCCAATTCACACCCACCCAGACCACACCTTCACCTGGGGCGGGAGACGCCGCTTCGACGGACTCACTGCGAGAGAACTACCCGGAGCTCATGCACCTCGCCCACCCAAATTCTCAACGGTCCGACCGACATTCCGCTCGCTCATGCCCGTGGAGGACGTGAAAGCGACGCCGAAGTCCAGGTTTAGCTCGGTGCGACAACTACTGCACCCATACTCTCGTTCCCGACCGGACACGGCGCTTGCTTTTGCGACCGCCGAGACCAGGAGCTTCCCGATCTCGGCTAGCTTGCAGGCATTGCAGCGGTATACGATGTGTGACGACATCGAGAACATCCCGTCCGGTCCAGCCCCTCTCCTAGCCTACTAGGCTCTATTTCTCCCTATACATGCTCATGGACATCTTGTTTTTGGACTCGGGACTCGGACATAGATCATTTCTGGCCTTTCATCCTCTTCTCTTCGTTTCTTTTTGACTTTCGACTTTCTTCTGGGCTGCGGTTTGGGATCTAGTTTGGTGTTGCCCGCCCGAGTAGCTTGAGTCTAGACTGACTAGACTCGCTGATCGGTACGCATTGCTGAATAGGTTTTATTTCGCATGTTCTGGGAGCTATGTGCCTGAATGACTTGAGTCTAGAGTATCTGGACTCGTCGATTAGGGTGCATTTGTCGATTGTTGTCTTTCGAGTGGCTTGAGCTCAGACCGACTGGATTCGCCTTTGAACGGGGATGATTACGCCAACTTGTATGTATTACTAGGCTTGCTTATGTACGAATAGTTATTTGTCTACCATATGTCGCGTATCATCGTGTCTGAGGATCACGAGAAGAGAAGTGCTTACCAAAAACGAACTGAAACGGGTCAGTCTTGCACCCAGGGATAACAGCGCATACAGGGCTCTGGGTCAACTCTGAATTGATTCAACGCGGAGCTGCGCACTGACGTCGGTTTGATTCATAAATGTTTAGCACAGATAGCTCCTGAATTGAGACTTGGTACTTTGTGGATCGAGTTGGAGTAAATTCAATGAAAAATAGTGATAGTACACCGAGATGTATTTATGCATGCAGAATGAATGGTATACCAGCATTCACGTAGGAAGATAACCCAAAAATAAAACAGAAAAGAAGAAGAAAAAGAGTGACTGACAGAAAATCACAGTAGCTGCCTTCGTTCGAGAAGATGATAGCCGAAGCTTCGTCCCCTCACTAAAGTACCGAAGTGCACAGCAATAACCCACTGGTTTACGCCCTTACACCTTCCTCCCCTCCCCCTGCGCCTGATTACTACTCCCAGCTCGCCCAGAGTACCCTGGCCGTGGCAAAGGACGCGGCACTTGGTCATAATTAGGCGGCAGTTCGATCACTTCGCGCGGGCGCGGTTGAATGGGTACAGAACCACCATCCGCGTGCTGAATGAATACTGGTTCGCTTTCCTCGGTAGTTTCAGACTGGTCTCGGCGTGCCGATGATGTCCCGGGTGCGCCGTGCGAAGACTCTGCGCTTGTAAGTGTCTCTCGTGACATTTGACGAGTGGCAGGACTCTGGGATGTAGGACTGCGGGCGCTGGATGGTAATGGCGTTTTTCGGTTTGATGAAAATGGGGTTTCTGGGGAGGCTAAGTGAGCAATTGAGGTAATCGTTGGAAGACGGAATCAAGGAGAAGATCGAATTAGAAGCAAAGCGATGAGCGTGAATCTTGATGCCACTACGGAGCGCCAAGCCCGGAAGGATGAGGAATGAGATCACAGGGGTGGGCCACGTACCTTGAGTAGAGGTCACACTTGGTAGTACAAATGGTAAGGCAACCGCTCCTTCGGGAAGATTCCGGTACTGCGTCGGGTCGTTACCATGAGGGTTATCCAGGTGGCTCATGTCGGTTCCAAGGCTCATCTCTTTATCCAAACCTGGCGATTCTGGTCGCACGCGCGCAAAGCTGTGTTTACGTCGATAGAAGCAGAAACCTAGTCCGAAAAGTGCACACAAAAAGGCTACTGCGCCTATGGTAGCTCCGATGATCGGACCAAGTTTCGGTCTGGAACATGGGTTCAGTCATAGTAAATTTAGCAAAGTCTCGCGGAGCTTACGCACGTTGCGCTTCCTGCAGCATTGGTTGCGGATGGTGCCGGTGACGTCGGGGAAGTTGTGCTTGTAGCCTCCGCTACCCCCGTCTGGGGGGCCGTCGCAGAGGGGTAGGCGCCTGAGCCCAAGCACGCATCGTTGCCACCCTGCGCTTGAGAGACAAGGAGTCGGGAGGTGAGACTGGGTCCCGAGGATGGAATATACATGAGCACGAATGCGGTGCCTCCAGGGATATTGAGGTTCCATGTTGTCGATTTGGTGTTTACGGTGGGAGCCTGTGGTGAGGAAACGAATTTCATAAAACGGCATTTACAGAAGCTGAAAATTTCGATATTATGATACGTACATCAAGTCGAAACGGAATCCCGTTCGGAACGAGCCCAGTAATCTTCGTAGTAGACGTAGCAGGTTGGGTCCAGTTCATGGTTACGACCGAGCATTGAATATAGGTGCCAAAAACGTCAAAAACGTGTTCAGGCTGCGTAATGGCAGTTGTGAGGCAGCCCGAGTTGGAGGATGATTGGACAGATTGGATCCCTGTGACACCGCCAGAGCCATCGTTACTGCTTATAGTGAGTAGAAGCACAGGCTAGGGAGATGGTTGCGCTCACTATCCATCATCCATGACCGCCACGAATTTTGTGTCAGCTGGCCAGGGCATGTTGAAGCTGTAAGAACCAGACTGGGTAGCATCGTTCCAAGCTGTCGCTGGGATATCAATAGTCAAGGGCGCAAGCCCAAATGCAGCCAATCTGGCCACGAAAGGAGGGCCGAGCTTCTCCCCTCCAGTCCCAGCCCACTTAACCGTCATGTCCCCGCACTGAGTCGCCTCGCTGAAGCTAGCTCGCCATGCCCGGCACAACGTTCCCAGGGCGAGAAGGATACTGGAATGCCTAGGTCTCATTTTGCAGAAGAAACCAAGGATGGAGGGGGACGACCGACTAAGGTGGGGGTTGAGGGGGCCAAGAAGCTAACGCGCATTGGAGTCCATGTTTAAGAGCCAGAATTTATTCACCTTGCAACCGCCTCGGTGGTTCTCTGATGGAGAATCACTAAAACCTTCGAGCGCCGCAGGGTGTTTGCCACGTGATCATGAGCGCCTGCTGCTTCTACCGGCGATCATCCTAATTTAGTCACCCATCACTCAGTAGGCCCAAAGCTTGGCCAAAGCCATTAGACGGCATCAAATGACGGAGGTAAACGACGATAGACCGTAATTTCTCGGAGCACCTCGCTGGATCCCGTGCACCCTAGCTTCTGATCGCCCGCTCATAGCCCCAATCGCTGCTATTACTAGCCCGGTTCCCTGTGAAATGTCTCAACATGCCTTGCTTACGGGTGGGAACGGGTTTATCGCTACTCATGTCATTGTGCTACTACTTCAAGGGGGATACACCGTCACCGCTACCCTACGAGCTGAAAGCAAGGCCGTCTATCTGCGCAAGAAGTTTGCGACATCTGTCGACCAAGGGCAGCTACGATTCGCGATCATCGAGGATATCACAGTGCCGGGGGCATTTGACGATGTAATCAAAAGTAACAAATTCGATATAGTTCTACACATGAGTAGCCCAGTAGTATTCACTGTGTGAGTATGTCTTCGTTACATACAACTATCAGATACTCATGCGACTGCTAGAACCGATATTGCCCAGGATTTGTTAACTCCTGCGATCAAAGGTACAACGGAGATATTAAAATCTATCAACACTCACGGGCCAAGCGTGAGACGAGTAGTCGTTACGTCCTCGTTTGGTGCAGTTCTGGATCCTTCGAAAGGTGATCGGCCGGGATATGCATACTCGGAGAAAGACTGGAATCCGGTGTGTATTTTTAGTCTGGTTGCATCTGAAGCCGCTCTTAAGCTGTCCAAATAAGGTCACCGAAGAAGAGGCCCAGAAGGATACAACAACCGGATACCGTGCATCCAAGAAATTGGCGGAAAAGGCGGCTTGGGATTTCATCGAGAGAGAAAAGCCGAGCTTTGATCTGGTGACCATTGCTCCTCCGATGGCAAGTTCAAGACAATATTTGCTAGTGCGAGGCTATGACAACTTTGATCCCTCTTGTGTCGTTTAGGTTTACGGTCCTGCACTTCAAGGGGTTACAAGCCTAGACCAGCTTAATCATTCTAGCAAAACATTCTACTCGATCTTCTCCGGACAATCAAGAGAACTCACGCCTGCTTCGGTCCATATCTGGGTAGATGTTCGGGATGTTGCGAAAGCGCACCTTGCTGCAATCGTAAGCTCCGTTGCCCTGTCTCGTGACCAACAAAAGTGTGAACCAAACCATACAGGAAACGCTTGAAGCAGGAAACAACCGCTTCCTTGTCTCCGAGGGCACTTATAACATGGGTCAGCTATCTGACTTTATTTGGACAAATTATCCCGAGCGTGCAAGAGCAAAAGACATACCTAAGAGTGCGTTTCCGTTTCGCGCACTCTCTGAATCGCCTCATAACATAGCTATATGCGACCTTCCAACTCTTATCACCTCGCTTCCCAGGCACTTCCAAAGACCGAGATCCTCCTGAAGGCAGATACTACCCCGACAACAGCAAATCAAAGAAAATCCTTGGGCTCCAGTACAATTCGTTCGAAAACATGTTGAAGGATACATTAGAGCAGTTCATAGCGCTCGAGAGGGAGCTTGGTGTCGAATAGATACGCTGATCCTAGAATTTGTCCGTGTCGAAATTTCTTGTTTGATGTCAGAAGCCTGGAGCTTCACAGCCACCATCTGACATTTGGTCATGCGGCTCCGCCAAGCTCTTGATCCCGCGCGATGACTCGACATATCAGGAAGTATATAAAGCGGATACGTAATGGCTGCTCTTTCTCCTCTCTTTCCCCACCATGTCCCAAAAGCCGTTGTTGGGCGACTCACATGGTCGTTACAAAATTGCTATCGTAGGCAACAGTGGCACAGGCAAAGTGCATATATTTCTCAATTTTGACTGGTCACCCGAACTTCACGATCGAGTTTAGACTACGCTGGGGGCTGAAATTTCGTCCCTCTTGAACATTCCACATCTACCACTCGATACGATTCTCTGGAAACCGGGATGGGTCATGACGTCCAACGACGAATTCAAAATCCGCGTCCAGGCGTTTATGGACGAGCACCCCGAAGGCTGGATCATCGATGGGAACAGCCTTAGCCATATTGGCACTATGGCTATCGACGCCGCGACGGACGTGTTGTGTAAGAACAACGTAACTAATTCTTGTGTCTCGATATTTTGACATTACAGATGATTAAAGGGCTTGACCCACCGCTAATACTCAACTTTTGGCGTCTCCTCCTTCGCACGATTCCGAGAATATTTAGGGGGAACGCGGAATCCTGCGCACCAGGCTGCCAAGAAACCATTAGGAATGTGTTTTTCGATAAAGAAAGCATTCTATTATGGTGTCTGAAACGACATTCTGTTGCACGAACGAGGTATGGTCCGAGGTGGGAGAAGGAACGCGCAGAGCGAGGAGAGGGGCGGTGGAGGCGGTTTAGCGGGTGGGGGTCAGACATGCGTAACTGGCTCGAATCGCTTAGAGCGAGCGTTAAATCCGCGTAGCCTCGGTGGATTTAGCTAGTTGCTCCTAACAACGACTGTAGATCCTTGAATGCTATTTATTATACACTTTATACAAAAGTTCAAAGCACCCCGGACATAGCGGCCCAAAAACTTCACCTAAATAGCAAGAACGGAATTAACGAAAAAACTAAGGAACGAGCTCAGTAAACGCAAGCCATCGAGCTGAGACCAGCACTAACTCAAATCTAAGAAATAAGGTGATATAAGAATATAAAAGAGCGATTCCCTGCGTGCTCTGAAATAGAGTTCAAGGGATCAGTAATGAGATAGAGCATGCTGGACGATCAAGGTCGTCGATCCAAGTGCGAACGGGGACTGGTAATGTCTATGCTCCCTTTATTCATAGGCGTTTGATGACCTGAAGTACCCCTCCACGGTCGAGAAGCTGTATTCGAACTCGCAGCTCCATCTTTTTCCTCACCAAGCCCCACATCCACGCTCGGTCGTGCCTGAGCAAGCTCATCGAAGCTCGGTCGGGAGGGTTCAGCGTCCAACGTCCTCTTCGGCATCTCCAAATCCTCCGGCGCAAACGACGCCTTCCCAAGCGGGGACCGTACCCCTTCCGCAAGCAAAGGCGCACGAATATCCTCCGACTCTGTCCGCGAGTACGTCGGACGTTGATACACCCTCGCTCCCCCCGTCGACGAACCAGGCATCTGAGATATATCAATGGGCATCGAGAGCGGTCGCCCAAAGTCCGGATCCGCGCCTATAAACTTGATGTTCTCCCCCGCTCCGACTCCCGCTAAGGACAACGTCTTGTTCGCGCGCTCCAACACGTCCGTATCGCCCATCTGCCTCGGCCGAACCGCCGCCCACGACTCTGTCCCACCACCAAGACTGCCGTTCGCGCTCGCGCTCCACGCCATGCTACCGCGTCCACCGCCCGGCTCTCCTTCCTCGTCTGATCCAGGTTCGACCCACTCGCCCATAACTCCCACGCGCGAATTGACTTTTCGGTGCTTCCGTTTGGCTTTGAGATCTGTTGCTCGACTCGAGCGAGAGCCTACGATCGTCGAAGCGTCGCCGTCCCACATCAAGCTCTCCCGGTTAAATGCGCCAGAATGTGCACGTTCGTACACTTCATCCTTGTTCAGCTTTGGAGGTCGAGGAATCGCAACCCCTTCCGCACCCTCTTCATCGTCTTTTTCGACGGCCTGTGCGGCTACGGCCTCGCGCATACGTCTCCATCGGCGTTTCATCATCCACCACCTCAGTCCAAACAACCCAGCCGCTATGCCAAAAAATACCATGACCCCTATCAAGGCCATAACGCCCACACTCATCTTCTTGTCCTTTCCAGCGGTACCGCCGTTGGCACCACTCGAGTTACTACCTCCGCTAGACCCAGACCCAGAACCCGAGCCGGAGCCGGTGCCAGAACCAGATCCGGTAGCATCTTCCAGTGGTTGTCCGAGCACGCGTACGCGGTGAAATTCTTGGAGCGCCGTTTCCCATTTTGTGAGTGACAAAAGGCCGAGTTGGGGTTGTGAGTTGAGGGGGTCGTATTTGGTTTGGGTTGTTGGAGTGGCTGAAGTATCGTATTGAAGAACAGTATAGACGTTACGCATGAACGCTGCCCCTAAAACACTTGAAACAAGGTCAGAGCGATACACGCTAACCCTATCAGAGTCTTAACCTACATGTCGGCTTCATCGAGTTGATCTGAAGCTTGCCATGCCCCGACACAATACCCATTTGGATCGTTGGACGCAATATAAGACAGATCAAGCGGGTGTACGGGGTAGTCGGTCCCTCCAATCTGAATCGAAACATTCATAGGTGTTCGACATGAAATGTAGTCTGTAAGACAAAGGTCAGAAAAGGCACAAAACATCGCACAATATGACCCAGAAATCGAGTACCATGGTACATGAACATGTGAATAAACGAGGCGCCACTTACACATGCCGTCTGAGGCAGGCCCCACCCCGTACGCTCCCCAAAACGCATTGGCTAGGCTACGGGAAGAAATTATGCGTGCACCTCCTGTGTCCAAGATGGCTAACGGCCAAATAGATCGCGCGTTGGCTACTTGACTCGAGCCGAGCCCTAAATTGTGGTTATTTCCAGGAGCATACGCTCCACGAGGCTCCAACCCGCGTTTTGAAGACGACGGGTTATCTGACCACTCGCCAGGAACTCCAACAGATATCTGCGTAACTTGAACGCGCCAATACGCGTTACCGTTTAACGGTGCATACGTGATCCTCGAAGGATCGGGAACGAGGGTCGAAGGATGCCGGCCGATCGAGAGTAACGATGGGGTTCCTGAATTAGACTGTCCCGGGCGCTCGAGGGAAACACCGATTATTCGGTTGGTGGGAGCAGCGGTGCCGGTAAAAATGTTGGTCGGAAAAGTGGTGGTAGGCAACTGAAAAGACTCGTCCTCGGCTCTGTGAGCGATCACGGAATTACGTTCCAGCGCGAGGCCGATCAGCCCGGCAAAGTGAGAAGAGAGGTGTTCGTCGTTTATGTCAACGGCAGACACTGCGTGGATCGTTATTAGCCAACACAGCCGGTATAATGAACCAGAACTCACCCAATGCCTGGTTTGCGAGGTTGTACCCCCCAAACTGAATGTTGTCCCAGACGATACTGCCTTGGACATAACCACTAAGATAGTTGAACTCGGTAGTCGTAGCAGAGTCTATTGTAGAGCTCGACCACCCATAGAGACTGGTACCAGCTCGCTGGCACACAGTAGATTTGCAAGAGGTAGATGCTAACCAGAGGTCAGACGATCCACAGTCAACTTGCATCATGAAAGATGAACCACTCGCGCCAATCGACAGCGGAACGGAATAGATACTTTTCGACTTTCAGCTAAGATCCAGGTGTTTCTCAAAATACACTTACGCTTCTAAAAACCCGTCGCCAGACATGGTCATTGGGAGCACAATGCCCCCAGCACCTCCAGAGCCTTCAGCCATAGAGTCAAGTTGGTAGTAAAGAGTGCAGTTGGATTAACGAAAGGTGTTGCCGTGTCTAAAGTAAGGATCAAGGAGCGGGGGGTCGCGAGCCTGGAGACAGTCGGGGTCAAGACGAAAATGGAATGTGGGGAACAAACCCCTCGACAGTGACACAGCCGCCAGGGTCCTTGATACAGGGACAAGCTTTTCCACGAACTCAGCCCACGAACTTTACGGCCAGAACACCCAAGTGCTATACATAGTTCTAATTAACTAAGATTGTACATAACAAGCTGTTAATCACCGACTATTCCCCCCCAAACTTCTCTAAATTCAGTGATAGTCTCGTGTCCTAATATCGAGAATTCGACCGTCTCAAAAGCATTCTCAAACGGTGCGCCAGGAACAACCAAGAGCTCAGCCCAAATTTCAGCGACCATCCGCACCCGGTTCGCGAACACGCCGGTCCCGAAAGAGCCCAGCACCAACTTCGAGTCACCTTGCTGCAAGAACAAAGCGAGAACTCGGTACATCCTCGACCGCATGAGCTGGGTGATATGAAGCTCGAGCGCAACCTCGTCCACCGGCGTTCCCTGTTCCTCGGCCTCGATTTGAGCTTGTTGCCGAACCACCCCCGCGTTGACAGCCGCGCTCGTCACGACATTCACCAGCACCGGACTCGCCCAGTTGTCCCACTCGTCTCGGACCATGATCACTCCGGGCGTATAGATCATCGCGTCCGAGTAGACCCCACGTTCAAGTTCGTCACGATTAGGCTCCTCGTTTGATACCATGTGTCCGCCTCCCTGCTCCCCACCACCACGACCCCGGCCTCCACCGCGCCGCCTGCCTCGTCCTCCACGACTCCCTCTCTGGTGATACCCGTAAAAGCTTTCTGCCCGCTCCGATATCAACGAGGCGTACAACGTCGACCCTCTACAAAGCGCCTCCTCCTGCGCCTGCGCGCCTGACAAAAAGCCTCCGCCCGGATGTTTCGCCGACGCAAAATTCAGCACACCCGTCTTTGACTCGCCAGACGCAGGGACGTGCCAAGTGTCGCCTACTAGCCCGTCCGGGACCGTTCCATGAGCCCGTGCGCCGACAACGGTAGAACATTCGACGATAGTATAAGTCGTCTGCGAGTGTGAAGGTGTGAAATCGGTTCGCGCTTGGACGTCGATTGTTTGATAAGCCGGAGGGGTTTGACTATCCCCTTCAACCTCTGGCTCATCCGTATCCATCAAATCCCATTCCGGAGACTCATGCCTCTGACGTCCCAAATCAGGTTTCGCTTTCTGAGTCGTCCCCGTACCTAACCCAGCTAAACGATCTGCCAATCCGTCCTCTATAGGCGGAGGATCAGGTAGATCCCGAGGAGCGATATACACCGTACTACGGGCACTCTCCTTGACGCGGTCGCGTATAACGACGGCCATTCCGTCGGATGTGGTATAGCGGTACGGTTCCTTGAAAAGTATGTCTAATATTTCATTGGCGATTTGAGCGCGAGCAGCTCGTGCGCCTGGAGGTCCGCTGTGTGAGTCTTGTCCGCGCCCACGACCTCTACCGCGACCTCTTCCCCTGCCTCTGGACTGAGAGCCTTCAGGAGATTCAGAGTTGCTGGGTTGTTGGCCCTGTCCTCGCCCTCGCCCTCGTCCTCTTCCACCGCCTCCTCGACCAGACCCACCCGAGGACGAAGCACCTCTTCCTTGTGGAGTGAAATAGTTCGTGAGAGATTGTTGGTGCATGTTCGAGTCAGCCATTGCTGGTAACGGTCGCAATGGTTCAGTTAATCGAAGAAAATACGCAAAGCTCCGGACTCGAAGAGGAGATGCTAGAGCTCGATGCAGCAGAGCGCGACTCAGTGCGGAAACCAGGTCTGTACCAAGCAAGAATTATATACCCAGAAAGCCAAGATGGGTCATTCGATAGCGGCAGTGTTCAGATCAAGTTACCCAAGTCATTCAGCTTTGCCAAGAAGTCGAGAGCGAATTATCAGAAAGTGCGGCTCACAGATGATGATGGCGGTGCTCTTCAGCATGGCTGTACCCCATGTGACTCCTTGAGTGGCCGCCCAGCGCTTGACTTCAGGCACGTCTCGACTGAAATAGAAATTATGCTCTTAATGTCTGAGCAAGTCTTATTCTTGGGTTTCACCTATTTTATTAGCCAGAATAGTTCTGGCCCACAAATAACTCGGAAAATTACTCCACGCCCAGCTCCTTCTCAATCGACACAAACTGATCCAACGTATCCTTAAGCATGCTCTCAAACGGAATGTAGTTGATCCCGAGTACGGATTTGGATTTGGTGTTGTCAGAAGTGTATGTACCACTTGCTGGATAATCGATTGACGGGTTGCCTATTGGATGTTCAAGTTGATTAGTAGTGAACTACCCTTACAAGTAACGCATACATACTCTTCGGGATGCCCTTAGCAGCGGCACGTTCAGGATAGTACTTCCAGATAGTATCCGCGGCTTGGTTCATATTGAAGCGCCCTTCGCAGATGAAGAACCTTTCGTTGGCTGTTCCAGGTTTCTCCTGATAATTCATCATCATGCTTTAGTAATCATAACCGGTACCCATTAGCGTCACTCACAAAGGCAGCAACATGCGCCTCGGCAACGTTTCGAACGTCGGTCCAGAACCAGATACTAGCATTTGCAAGCTCCTTCTTCTGACCACTGAAGAGCGCGTAGAATGCAGCGCTAGAAGTGTTCAGCGAGCTCAATGAAGTGATTTCTTGCAGAGCAGGCCCGTAAACCTAGTCACACTTAGTATCGTGTGGACGGTTACAGAGTTCTATACTTACCATCGGCGGGCAAACAGTAGTCAAATCGAATCCGGGCTTCTCCTTCTCCACGAACTCCCACGCGGCCTTCTCCGCGAGCGTTTTAGAGCCATAATACCCAGACGCAGGGTCCTTTTGGGATTCTTCGAAAGTTGTCTAGAGTGCGTGTGAGTGCATGTATGTACAAAGTTTGATCACGTATTGCTCGTACCGGATTCCAGTCCTTTTCAGAGTATACGTATCCTGGACGATTTCCTTTGCTACGATCGATCATAGAGGCGAAGGAGGACGTGATCACGACGCGCTTGACGGTGGGACCGTGGGCTTTGATCGATTTGAGTATGCCAGTTGTGCCCAAGATGGCTGGTTCCAAAAGGTCCTTTGTCACATCGGTACTATAAGGTTTCCGAGGGTCAGTTTGAGACTAAGAAAAAGCGCCAATTCACTCACATGTTGAACACATATG
Organism: Ceratobasidium sp. 395; assembly: GCA_019616345.1. Classification (NCBI taxonomy): domain Eukaryota; kingdom Fungi; phylum Basidiomycota; class Agaricomycetes; order Cantharellales; family Ceratobasidiaceae; genus Ceratobasidium; species Ceratobasidium sp. 395. Next base: position 5,470 of record WSTH01000209.1, on the reverse strand, counting down.
GACTGCTCGTATGCAAAACCACCTCGGGCTGCTCGTTCTTCAGCACATCATCGAAAGCCCCTTCAACTACAATATCCGGTACAATCGCAAATTTGAGCTGACCCGACCCAACCGCGCTAGCAAACTTTTTACGAAGATAAGTTGTTTTGGGCTCCGAACGGACAGTAGTGACGACGTTATAGTTGTGAGATAGGAGACGTGGGATAATGTGGGCAGCAATGAAGCCGTTACCGCCAGTGAGGAGGACTTTCTTGAGCGACATGGTGGGAGGATTGAACTTGTTGAGACTCTTGGTGGCTTTCACGGTTTATAAAGACGCGCGAAATGGAGCGTGGGTAAACCGATTTGATCGGCACGAGGAGACGGATCTACATTGTTTCTTCGCATATACGAGTGTGGTTACTTCTCGATAAGTCGGGTGTATCGCTATTTTACAGAGCTAAGCAGGTAGCTGTGGTGGTGGTCGCAAACGACTTTCTTTTGAGACGCTGGGCGCTTAGCGGTCAAGGAGTGGGTCATGTGACCCTTGACTCAACCAAACCCCCTCTTGATTGCACCTACATATATGCGCACTAATCCCTTAGACATGTGCCTCACAGCTAGTTCTTGGACAGTTTTACAGACCAGTTCTCCAGTGAGTCGCATTACTGAAGCGTCTCAACACCTTTAATGCCAATATCTACTCCATTTTCAGTGGTGAAGACCAACAACTTGGTACTTAATGTTGGTGTTTGGATATGGGTTGACGTGATGGATGTAGCGAAGGCGCATCTTGCTGCTTTAGTATGTTTATGTCCTTGGCTGTAGATGGCTGGGTTTATCACTTGTATCTTTCGGGAGAAGCTTAAAGCCGGAGGACAACGCTTCTTAAATGGGAGGGCACGTTCAACGCCACTCGAGTTGCGCATCATATTTGGAGCCACTATCCTAACCGAGCCCTTGCCAAGGGCATACCTAAGGGTGGGGGGTGGTCCCGTTTTTGTCTTGTTTGCCTATCTCTGAACGAGCTCACGTCGACTCTTTTATACGTACTGCAGGCGCAGGGTACCCACTGGAGGGAACATACACATCCGATAACAGCAATGCATCAAAGAACATATTCGCCAGGACGGAGTATATACCGTCTGAGAGCCCGCTCAAAGATTGGCCCGTCCAGTTTGTAATTGCGTTGGAAGAAGAACTAGAGGGCGGATATGGCAAAAAGTTAGTCATTGTTGACTCTGGGTGCCACTCCTGCATACTAATTGTAGCGGCCTCCGAGGAAATTTCTAGTTCAATGATTGTAGAATACACATTACAGAAGACACCGAATTATATAATTTGTACAAGGCACGGTATAGTGCACGCTATCACTTCCAAATTAGGTGTATGCGCATTAATATCTCGGTCGGATGCCATCTAAGCACCAAAGCGTCAGTAAGATATTATTACGTGTGTTTGCAGCCTTAACCTACATACCACTTGTTTCTAAGATCAAAAGCTGCTTTGGCCAGGGGGCATAGCCGTCGATGCACCATACTTGTCCATCAATGCACCGAGATCTCGCGACCTTGGCACCATGACTTTGTCGGATGGTACGACCGCCGAAGTACGCGAGGATGCGGATTCACGCGAGGGCTGCGAGCGAAGGTGTTTCGAGCTGGGCTCTGTGGACATAGCTAGGTGCGACGCGGTCTTAGACGACGAGCGGCACGGGGCTGCGCCGGAGCTGCCGTACGATGAAGCTAGGGTGCCGAATGCGGCAGAGTAGTCGCGAGACTGTTGGTGAGACACCAAAGAAGCGGTAGATGCGCTAGCGGAAGAGCGACTCGACATAGCGTGAAGTTAAATGTAGAGTGATATGCAGAGGACTCTTCAAGCGCTCTTTGAGAAGAGGATGTAGTACTGAGTAGTGAGGTGCTGCCAGTTCATTTTAGGCTTATTTATATCAGTAGCTCCCCTGTAAGACCTATGTTATTGCTGCAGGCAAATAGTGAAGATCAGTCGGACAGGGCATGAGCGCTCCAGCACCGCAGTTTGGTACACTGTGCCGCAGTGAGATTTTGTGGAAGGATACATGTGCAGCTACTGTGCTTTCTTACAAATACAGATAATTGAGACGATTCGATATGACTTGGGGAACATTTCTCGTAGTCTCTTGCACATCCAGTCGAGTTGGCTGGTTAGCGGTGTGATCGGATCTGATCGTGCCTCTGTGGTCTGGAGAGGGGGGCACGATCGGAGAACGAGGGCAAAACGAACGCAAAACGAACACCTTGCAGGAGATCCGATGAGGCCGGACGAAAGTCGAATCAAACTGGATGCGGAAGAGACTCATAATACCGCAGCTGAGCCACCACGTGGTGGCCGTGTCTTCATGCTGACTCACCGTCGATCAGGGTTCTCTATAGATAAGGCACCATCACGGGAACATGTAACCTCCTCAAACAATCTCCGTTTGAGTACCTATACATTTGGGGGGGGGGGGGTGTTCACGATAGCGAAAACGGGGTTCGGTTTCTGAGATGCTTCGTTCAACTGTGTTGGGGGCGGATTCGCGATTCTGGGCGATAGTCTCGCGGCACTCTCGCTCGAGTCCCGCTTAAATTCATGCCTAAAATGCCCAGTATTGGTGCCCCAAAATTAAGACAAATACCACCCAAATTTGACCACCCAAAACCAAGATCTCAATTCTCTAGCATGTATTTATATAAATGCTTATATCTCCAGACTGTATTGCGCTTGAGGCAATCGTACCCTATCCAGACTAGTTTTGGCAAGCCCTAATTGATATGGTCGCTAGTTTCCCCCCTAAAATGGTCTGTCTCGAAGCTGCTTGAATTGGGTGAGTCTGGTACAGATCACGCTATGGCTGCAATCGTGAACTCAAATTTTGGGTAACTGGGGTCTACAGGACCGTAAAGGTCACAGTCAGAACTGTGGTCATCTTCCCATGTTATGATTCTTTTATAAGACCCCCGAGGTATCACACTTCGTGACAAAACCTTGGAAACACAGTTGCAATATCCTGTATCTCTTCATTACAGTAATTTCATACTCGCAGGCCATTTTTCAATCAACTTATTCAACACTGAGCTCCTTCTCCAAAGCCACGAACTGCTTTAGCTGATCCTCAAGCATCTTATCAAACGGGATGTACTCCATTCCAAGGATCTCCTTCGACTTGCTGTTATCAGGATAGTAGTTGCCTTCAGCAGGGAATCCATCCTTGGGAGCACCTATGGAGCGGACGTGGTGGTTAGCTAAGTACGGTGGGATGATACTAAAGTACTGACTCTTAATCACGCCCTTGGCCTGTGCCCGCTCAGGATAGTGCTTCCAGATATAGTCGGAGACTTGACCGATGCTAAAAGTGCCCTGAGAGATGAGGAAGCGTTGGTTTCCGGCTCCAGGTTTCTCCTGTATAATTTATTGTAAATTTCTTAGTTGTGTAGACGGCTGGATCTGAGCAGCCAGACTCACAATAGCTGCGATATGCGCTTCCGCGATGTCACGGACGTCGACCCAAAGCCAAACGCCCGGACTCTGCAGCTCCTTGACCTTGCCGGCGAAAATATTGTAAAAAGCAGCGCTGGAAGTGTTGAGTTTGCTCATGTCTGTGACTTCCTGAAGCACGGGGCCGTAGACCTAAATTCACAACATAATGGACTTGAGCCAATGCAACCCAAAAAAACGACAATCTTACCATAGGTGGGCATAGTGCGATTAGTTCATAGCTTGGCTTCTCCTTCTCGACAAAGTCCCAGGCTGCCCGTTCAGCCAGCGTTTTGGAGCCGTAATATCCAGAGACGTTGTCTTTCTGAGCAGCCTCGAACGTGATCTAGTCATGTCGAATCGAATTAGCGCTACGCTTCAGGTTACTTATGAGCCGGTCCTTACCGGGTTCCAATCCTTCTCACTGTATGCATATCCTGGGCGATTGCCCTGCGGAAGATCCACGATGGATGCGAACGAAGATGTTACAACCACGCGCTTCACGCTTGGTCCGTGCGCCTTAACCGACTTGAGGATCTCTGTCGTACCTTTGATTGCAGGCTCCAAAAGATCTTTCGTAATATCCTTCCTGAATTTGCTGTAAGTATTGGCAGTGCGCATATACCTGGTTCTACTTACACGTCAAATACGAACGGGCTGCTCGTATGTAGGACCGCATCGAACTTGTTAGCCTTAATAATTTCATCGAAGGCTCCTGGGATAGTAATGTCTTCGACGATGCCAAACTTCAGCTTGCCGTCACCGACGACGGAGGAGAACTTTTTCCGAAGATAGGTAGTCTTGCTTTCAGAGCGAACGGTGGTAGTAATACTATGCCCGTGCTGCAAAAGAATACCTATGATGTGGGCGGCGATGAAACCGTTGCCGCCAGTGAGAAGAACGTGTTGAGACATGTTAGTGAAGACAAGGATGTAGATTGGTGAGGTTAACGGTTGAACCAAGGCTACTTTTATAGCCTACAGGTATGCGTACCTCCACGTCTTCCTCCACATATCCTCCACCCTTCCCTTAAGGATTATTCATGCACGTCCACCGCGATCGAGCGTCGCCTGGACCTCCACTGTCGCTCACCGAGGTGTGGAAGAACAAGCGCTCGCGGTTCCTTGCGCCATAGAGTCCCTATCGCAATTCTTAGCGAAGCGGATTTCGTGACGGTTGATAGGGGTGATTATGTTCGGTTCTGTCTGATCACGTGTGGCTCCCCGTCGTTGCCGGACAGACCCTCTTGAGTAATATTCTCACGGATCTGGTTTGATATTCGGTTATGTCAGGCAAGACATTAGCAATCGCCGTAAGCAAGTGGTCGAGCATGAGGTTTGATTATGGGGTGTATGCGTACACTTAACACCGTCACCGAAGATCATTAAGCAGGCCAAAAAGAACATCGAATGGCATGGGCTCATCAGCCCGAGCCCGGCAAATGACGTAACTCATGATCGGCACAGCCTTCAAGTCTCGAGCTGCCAAGCCATCTTCCGGGCTATCCGGGTATACAAATATAGACAAACCACGCTTCGTTGTGGTTCTGAGAACGACCACAACCCAACAAACATCCGACAATCTAGAACACACCGTGGCAGATATCCAACCAGCATAAAACTGGTGTCATGACGCTTTTGCTTACCATAATTGTCGGCGCGAGCTCGTTCGTGCTTTTCCGATTTACACAGATGCTTATGGTGGGCCGTAAACTCAGGGCGCACCTCTATTGGGTCTTCTCTGATTCGTGCGTGTTATCACTTCTACGTTATGTCACGATAGCCTCACTTATGGCATTTCAGAGCTGCCTGGCGTATTATACTTCCAAGCTGGACCAACATCCCTTGGGTTACTTACGGAAATAATCACCCGTACCAAATCAAATACTCAGGTGCGTCATCAAGTATTACCCTTTTTGAGCATCACCCTTTTTATGTGTGCTGTCTTGCCTAAATTCAGAATTTGTCCGTGCTGGGATGGATGGCTATGTACAGAT